>JBBHAA010000784.1:2142500-2350000 GCA_037953035.1 Aquarana catesbeiana | reverse complement strand
CCCATAAAACATGATTTGATTAATAAAAGAAATGTCAGTTAAAATATGAAAATAGCCTACCTTAAAAGTGGACACTGTCAGCCAGTAGAGCAGTGTGCGGTGTCAGAAGATCAGTGGATGGCGTCAGCAGAGCAGTGGATGGAGTCAGCAGAGCAGTGGATGGCGTCAGTAGAACAGTGGATGGCTTCAGTAGGGCAGAGGACGGTGTTAGTAGAGCAGTGGACAGTATCAGTAGAGCAGTGGATGGTGTCAGTAGAGCAGTGGATGGCGTCAGTAGAGCAGTGGACGGTATCAGTAGAGCAGTGGACGGTGTCAGTAGAGCAGTGGACGGTGTCAGTAGAGCAGTGGATGGTGTCAGTAGGGCAGAGGACGGTGTCAGTAGGGCAGTGGATAATGTCAGTAAGCCAGTGGATAATGTCAGTAAGCCAGAGGACGGTGTCAGTAGAGCAGTGGATGTTGTCAGTAGGGCAGTGGATGGTGTCAGTAGGGCAGAGGACGGTGTCAGTAGGGCAGAGGACGGTGTCAGTAGAGCAGTGGATGGTGTCAGTAGAGCAGTGGATGGTGTCAGTAGAGCAGTGGACAGTGTCAGTACAGCAGAGGACGGTGTCAGTAGAGCAGTGGATGGTGTCAGTAGGGCAGTGGATGGTATCAGTAAGGCAGTGGATGGTATTAGTAGAGCAGTGGATAGTATCAGTAGAGCAGTCGATGGTGTCAATAGAGCAGTGGATGCTGTTAGTAGGGCAGTGGATGGTATCAGTAGAGCAGTGGATGGTATCAGTAGAGCAGTGGATGGTATCAGTAGAGCAGTGTGCGATGTCAGAAGATCAGTGGATGGCGTCAGCAGAGCAGTGGATGGAGTCAGCAGAGCAGTAGATGGCGTCAGTAGAACAGTGGATGGCTTCAGTAGGGCAGAGGACGGTGTTAGTAGAGCAGTGGACAGTATCAGTAGAGCAGTGGATGGTGTCAGTAGAGCAGTGGATGGCGTCAGTAGGGCAGAGGACAGTGTTAGTAGAGCAGTGGACGGTATCAGTAGAGCAGTGGACGGTGTCAGTAGAGCAGTGGATGGTGTCAGTAGGGCAGAGGACGGTGTCAGTAGGGCAGTGGATGGTGTCAGTAGAGCAGTGGATGGTGTCAGTAGGGCAGTGGATGGTGTCAGTAGGGCAGTAGATGGTATCAGTAGAGCAGTGGATGGTGTCAGTAGAGCTGTGGATGGTGTCAGTAGAGCAGTGGATGGTGTCAGTAGGGCAGTGGATGGTATCAGTAGAGCAGTGGATGGTATCAGTAGACCAGTGGATGGTATCAGTAGGGCAAGTGGATGGTGTCAGTAGGGCAGTGGATGGTATTAGTAGAGCAGGGAATGGGGAGGCTCCGCCCACATCCTTGTCCCTTCTGTAGCCAGCCAGGGGATTCGAGGAGAGCACCCGGCCCGGCAACATGGAGGCTCCGCCTCTGCCTCTGTGTCTCGACTCCCGTCCCGCACTCTGCTTTGATGTAAAAACATTAACACATGTATATGCTGACATCTCACCAAAGCCCCCCAGAAAATATAAAAAAAAATTGTAAAAAAAAATTCTAAAAAATTAAAAAGTGTAATAAAATAAAAAACTACTGACACCGCTCTCCCCTGTTTTACCAACACTGTCCACTGCCCCAACCCCCCCCCCCCCACAAAAAAAAAAGCATTGTGAAAACAAATTAAGAAACAAATTAATCTGTACAAAAATCAATTATTAAAAATAAAAAAAACTACTGACACCCTCCACTGCCACAAATCACCCACCCCCTTCCCCAGAAGCACTGTGGAAAAATATTAAAAAGGTGATTTAAAAAATATTTTGCCACGGGGGGCATGGTGGACTTGTCGTTAAATTGCAGCTGCTTGCATTCCAAAATTTTCATAATGATAATGGATCCCGGAGCTTCCACAATTGTGGAGTAGGACCTTTGGGATTTAACAAACACCCTGACACTTGTATAGGTCCTGAGAGGATCTCATATACACATTACGACTTTATATGCTGATGGAGAATTCCGTTTATGGTGGGGTGCTTCTTAGGAGGAATTAGGTCCAGATTTTTTAGACATATTCAAGGGCCTTATGAAGAGTGTGGGAATCAGCTGAGTTTAGCTCATGGAGGAAACTACTTTATCACGGCGATGTACTGTGATAAGCAGCAGTGAAATGTCACCGCGATGTGAGGAGAAAAGGTTGGAGAGAAAGCGGGGAAGGATTTTTAAGGTGCACACAGGAATCTGTGAGGAAACCTTTGATTCTGAGAGAAAGGGTCAGAGGTTATTCCTCACACATATATGAAAAAATATATATAAAATACATAGAAATCCCCCCTACACAGCCGTAAATCACAATAAAATATATGAGAGGCAAATGTTTTTTTTCCACATTTATACAATATAGGATCAGGACTTGTTTACATTGCAAACACTTTTGTAATAACCTCTGTATCCAAGTTGATGCAGCTGTTGCAAGCGGCAAAAAAAAGTTGCTGGTTAAACTGAATGTGTACCTCAGCCCAATGTACCTCCCTGCATGCCACTACACTGTAATGGCATGCAGGGGAAAAAACTGCAGAGCATTTTTGATGTGGGGATGTGTTGTAACAATGCATCACACACCCCTACACAAAGTATGCCAGTGTGCATGTGTTTTAGCATGCAGGCTGGTATGAATAAGCCCTTGAAAAAAAAAGAAGAAACACTGATGCATTGCTACAATGCATACAGCACATGCATTATATGCACTATAGGATGTGCCTGCTGCTGTGAGCAGGCCCCAAGCGCATTTGGTGCAGCAGTTGCGAGCAGCAAAAAATTGTCACTTGCCAAATTGAATGCGTCACACATTTTTTTTTATTCACCTGTGTGCCACAATACAGACCTTTAGATCAGTGGTCTCCAAACTGCGGCCCGGGGGCCGGTTGCGGTCCTTTACTGGCTTTTATCCAGCCCTTGGGGCACTATTCCCTCCATTGACACTGACGATGAAACTTAATTCCTTTTATTGATACTAACAATGGGCTATTCCTCCCACTTATGCCAACTTTAGTGCACAATTCCTTCCATTGACACAACGATGGGGCATAACTCCTTCTTTTGATACCCACAATGGGCCACTATTCCTCCCACTGACACCAACAATGGGCCACTATTCTTCCCACTGATGCCAACAATGGTTCACTATACTTCCCACTGAAAAAACAATGGGGCACTATTCTTCCCACTGACACAAAAAATGGGGCACTATTCTTCCTACTAACACCAACAATGGGCCACTATTCTTCCCACTGACAGCAACAATGGGGCATTATTCTTCCTACTGACACTAACAATGGGCCACTATTCCTCCCACTGACACCAACAATGGGCTACTATTCTTCCCACTGACACTAACAATGTGCCACTATTCTTTCCACTGAAACCAATAATGGGCCACTATTCTTCCCACTGACACCAACAATGGGGCACTATTCTTCCCACTGACACCAACAATGGGGCACTATTCTTCCCACTGACTCCGACAATGGGGCACTATTCTTCCCACTGACACATACAATGGGCCACTATTCTTCCTACTGACACCAACAATGGGCCACTACTGATCTTTTATTAAAAAGAATCAAGCAACCAATTTTATACAAAAGTAAAAAACAAAACCATAGTACAAAACTTCAACAGAAATCCAAGGAATACACATCCATGTTCAGAATATATACAATATATACATAATCCACTACCAAAATTATTTACATAAAAGCAGCAGAGAGGGCCTAAGAGGCACAACCCATCACCTATGTACGCAGCCATTTATCAAAAATTAATCCAAAAAAAAAAATAATCTAGGGTGATAAGAGACAGACAGCCACACCCAGGAAAGAGACTCCTGGCAGTCAGGGAGGCTTGAAACCCCTCCACGCCTTCAACCAAGCCCCCTGACTCCGCTTGTCTCTCTCGAGCACCCAAATCTTCTCCACCTCATGCAAAATGTCATACACCACCACCTGAACAGGAAGGATTTTACGCCGAATGCTGACCTGACACCGTGCGTTCCAAGTGAAATAACGGACTACTAGGCTAACTAGAAAAAGTGTATCTAAACAAAAACCACCACCAGTATTGAATGCTCCATACACCCACTCAGCATAACCCAGCCTGGAGAGGAAAGGAACACCGAGGGCCCGCCCCACCTGTTTGTACACCTCTATGTTAAAAGGGCAATGAAGCAGAAAATGGTCCATAGTCTCCTCCTCACCTGCACACTCCTCCCGAGGACAGCTACGATCCACTCCACTGCGGAATTTCAAATTGCCCCTAACATAGAGCCTCCCATGGAAGCACAACCAGGCCAGATCCCTGAATTTAGGGGGTACTCTGTCCAAATTAATAAGTCTTAACCCTGCCCTCAAAACTGGGCCTGGGCAATCCCTTAAGGCCAATGGGTCATGAAAGACTTCGCTCAAGACTCGGCTCATAAGGACTTTCCTCGGAACCGATCTGAGATCTTCAGCCGACAATCGCCACTGCCGTAGTAACTTCAGGCACGGAGCGACATAGGCTGGTAGCTGACCACGATGACCCCTGAGATTCTTCACTTGGCCACCTTCTTCCCAAAGTCGTAGAAAAGGCCTAAACCAAGATCTAAATATGCCTACCCATCCAGGAGGTTCCACTTCAAGCATATTACCAATGTTAAACTTGAGAAAAAGCAGTGAAAAGAAAAGAACTGGGTTGACCATACCTAAGCCACCCTCCCTCCTGGATAGATAGGTGACATTCCTCTTGATGGGGTTCAGTCTGTTCCCCCACAACATCTGGAAGAACACACTACTGACCCTAGCATAGAGAGACACTGGCAAGATGCAGACAAAGCTGACATACAAGAAGATCGGAATCAGGTAAGTCTTAATCAGATCAACCCTTTCCCTCATAGATAACTTCCATCTCTTCCAGCTGACCACCTTAGTATTGGCAATTTCCAGTCTGCCTTCCCAGTTTTTGAGGCCATAATCGCCAGGTCCAAATTCAATGCCTAGAATCTTAATTCTTTCCTGGGGCACTGGAAAGGTGTCCGGGAGATCAAAACCCTCACCTTCCTTTCCCATCCAGAAAACTTCAGTCTTTTCCTGATTGATCTTGGAGCCTGATGCTTCAGAATACCGTGATGTCAGAGAGACCACCTCCTCTGCTTCATCCGCCCCAGTGACAATCACCGACACATCGTCCGCATAGGCAACAACCCTCAAAGGCGGCTCACCCGGGAGCCCCACTGGCACCCCACACAACATGCTGCTCTCTAGCCTCCTGATGAAGGGGTCGATTGCAAACACATAGAGCAGGGGACTCCGGAGCCAACCTCAAAGGACTGCCCAACCCAACCATTAACAAGAGGAAAGCTTTCTGCCCCCTTATACAGGACTTTTAACCAATCGACAAAACCACCCGGCAGACCGTACTTACTAAGGAGCAACCACAGGTACTCATGGTTAACACGATCAAAAGCTTTTGCCTGATCCAATGTCAGCAAATACTTTCCCCAGCCTGCAGCCCTGCACCGCTCCAAGGCCTCCCGGACAGCTAAAACTGCTGTGAAGGTGCACCTACCCTGGACCGAACAGTGCTGATGGTGAGAAAGCAAAGACTCTGCTACTGACGATAGGCGCCAGAAAATGATCTTTGCCAGTATCTATCGACATTAAGAAGGCTGATGGGGCGCCAATTCTCAATCATCGAAGGATCTTTACCCTTTGAAAGAAGAATCACAGCTGAGTGCCTCATGGAAGGGGGAAGTATCCCCTCAGCAAGGCAGCTGTTAAAAACCTCTACCAAATGTGGGGCCAGAATAGGCTTAAAAGCTTTGTAAAACTCAGCCGTCAAGCCATCCGGTCCAGGTGACTTTTTGATGGCAAGCTGTTCAATTGCCCTCATCACCTCTTCAACTGTGATCTCCTCTGTCAAACTTATCAATGGGACATCTTCATCATTTAGACCTGGAGTAGAGTCCAAAAAGCTTTGCATCTTGTCACGGTCAAGCTCTTTCCTCCCAAGAAGTTCAGCATAAAAGGACCTCACAACCTCCAGAATCCCTGACCTGGACTTTGTCAAGGAACCTGTACTGTCCTTAAGGCCAACGACCGTTTTAACTGCTACACCTTGTTTGCAGTTCTGGTAAGGGTCAGGCGAGTGGTACTTCCCATAGTCCCTCTCCAGAACCAAAGAGGCATGCCGGTCATATTGACACTTCCTGAGAAGGAGTTTCACTTCGGAGATTGCCCCAGGATCTCCTCCTCTCAAGACAAGAATATCCAGCTTCCTCCATAAACGTTGGTAGGTCATGTATTTATTAAACTGCTTTCTATTGGCTAGGCCCCTGAAGAATCCAGCGATCCTCTTTTTGGTCAGCTCCCACCACTCAGCCTTGCTGCTACAAAAGTCCAGGATGGTCACCTGTGCCTCAAAGGATTGTCTAACATGTTCTTCCTTGAGTAGAGTCGAATTCAATCTCCAGATGCCCTTGCCCCTCTGAGGGGCGTCTGAAGCATTCAGGACCACAGATAGCATACAGTGATCAGAGAACTCTACTGCCTGCACCACTGGGGGTGAGAAAGCAGAGGTCTCCTTCAAAAAAAACCTATCTATTCTACTCTGACTATTACCTCGATGAAAGGTGAACCCGGTGTCATCCGGGAGGTGCTTAATGTGCACATCCACAAGACCAGCATCCCTAACCATACTATTTAAAAAAACGCTATCATATCCCAGCCTGTCCTTGAAGTCCTTCCTGTCCTTGGGCCTAGTTACTGTATTAAAGTCACCTCCAAAGACCACTTGCCGGGATGTAAAAAGAAATGGCTTGATCCTTGCAAAAAGGCATTTCCTGTCCCACTTTGTGTGCGGTCCATAAACATTAATTAGGCGCAGGTCCTGCCCTCCCACAAGGATGTCTAAGACCATACATCTCCCAATCTCCACCTCAATAACCCGCCGGACAGTTACCATGCCGGTTTTAAACAACACCGCCACACCGCCGTAAGGCTCGGCCGCAAGAGACCAGTAAGATGGACCATACCTCCACTCTCTCTTGGCCATATGAATATCTGCCAAGGAGGTGAGCCTAGTCTCTTGCAAAAATAAAATTTCAGCATCTAATTGGCTGAACAAAAAGAAAGCCATAGAACGAGCTCTTACTGACTTAATGCTGGCGACATTTATTGTCACCACTTTTAACGGAGGGGGAACCGCCATTTGGGTTATTGGGTGGATTGCTTCTTAGCTCCCCTCTGCTGCTCATCACCAGAAGCCTCTCTCTTTCTTGAGGCTGCCTCAAATTCCATTTCAGAATCGGAACTTCGCTCCGAAGAAGCTCCAGATGAAGAGATATCCCAATTAGAGGACCTATGACGGTTGTGGACAGGCACTGGAGCCTGTTCCGTCCTCACCACCTGCTTCTTCCGCTTCCCAACCTTTCTTCTCTCCTCCAGGTACTGCAGGTCAGCTTCAGAGATGCCCTGATCTCTTGTTTTTGTCTTTGATGTCTTTACAGAAGACTTCTTTACAGAGGAAGAAGCAACCTTTTTAGTACATGCTACCACTCCTGGTGGGGGGGGGTGCTCCCTTTGAGTCAGACTTAGGAGGGGTAGACTCCTGGGGGGGAACTGACTCAGGGGGCACAGACTTGGAAGGTTCTGACACAAGAGGAGGGGATACAGTAGGCGGGGGGGACACAGAGACAGATACAGAAGGAATACTTACAGACACAGGAGGGGTGGCCACAGGAACTGGAGAGGGATCCTGAGCAGGACCAGGGGAGTCAGTCACCGCAGAGGAGGATGGTACACCAGGGGCATCACCCTCCATCCTGTCCAGCCTTGACAATTCATCTAGTACCTCCTTCGCCATATTGTGCCAGGCTTCAGGACATCTGCTGTAGGGGTGGCCAAGGCGCAGGCACAGGTTGCACCTGATCATCTCGGTGCAGTCCCTAGCAATATGACCCTGACCCCGACACACTGAACATATCAAGGCTGAACAGGAGGAACTCAAATACCCCTTTTCTCCACAGCGGTGACACAGCTTCGGCTGACCAGGGTAGAAAATAGTCATCCTATCCCTCCCTATAAAAGCTGAGGAGGGCAGGTGACGGACAATATTCCCATCCCTGGCCAACCTGACTGTAACCGACCAACCCCCAGTCCAGATGTTACGCTCATCAAGTATTTTATCGGGCTTAGTCAATACCTCACCATAATTCTTTAACCAGACCTCTAAATCTCGAGCAGGAACACTCTCATTAGTGAGAATAATTGTGATTTTTTTCACTGTAGACCTTTGTGAAACCGCAACTGGGGTCAGACCTTCCCATTCAGGTCTTGACCTGCACCGAGCCTCATATCTCTTCCAGAACAGGTCAAGACCCTCTGGCCTGGTGAAACTAATAGTATATTCCCGGCTCCCAGCAACATGTATTAGGGCATACAGATCGTTTGCCCCAAAACCCATCTCCAAAATCATGTCCAACACTGCACGCCGTGCTGGAGGGATTGCACCACCTTCCCATTTAAGAATCACTACATTTCGTCTCGGACCCCCAGCAGAAGCCAGAGACCCAAGACCAGATCCTGGGGTGCTCAAGGTGGTATGTCGCAGGGGGAAAACCCTTTTGGGGGTGGAGCTACCAGGAGCAGAGCGTACCACCTGAGCAAATGTAGGCTTATCAGGGCCAAGGCCCCACACTGATGTAACATTAGTCTGTACATTACAATTATTATTATTATCTGCTTGAACAGAGTTGTTAGGACTGTCCATCACACTTGTACTGGGATAATCAGTCACACAAACATTCACATTCCCATCAGGAATAGTCACAGTTTCTGATGCAATACCAGCTGTCTCCTGAAGCTGTGCTGTAGAGTCCTCAGCAGCTGTGGGGCAAACAGCTTTAGACTCAGCTGAAGGGGGGTTAATTGGTTCTGTTGAATCTTGTAGTTCCTCTGCAGGAATGTCATTTTTTAAATGCATTTTTTGCTGCACTGCAGCATCAGCAGGCACAGCATTGCTACACATGGGATTAGCAGCCTGATTGTCACTGGGCACATTGTCAGTATCAGTCACAGTGTTCACAAAAGCAGTTTTATGCACCACATGAGGCTTGACAGGCTTTACCTTGTCAGGCACATTATTAGCAATGTCCTCCTCATGAAACACCAGCTGATCCTCCCGCATAGGAGACTCCATTGCTTGGATGGCCCTGAGCATGCCTCCTGAGTCCCGGGAAGGCATGGGGCTGCTTACCTCTCCCTGAGGGGGCAGGGGGTCTGAACTGGGGGTCTCCTCCTCCACCTCCATTTTTGTCATTCTGGCAAACCTTCTGTCATTGCAGAATTTTTCCTTAAAGGCCCATCTCTGCCTTCCATCATGGCCACAATGGTTTCTACCTCTGCCGGGTTAGCCCCCCCCATATCAAAATTTTTGAAAAAATCTTATGCAGTTTGTTAGATCTTTGTTAGATCAGGTTAGATCAACCGTTGTTTGCGTTAGATCTCACACAGAAGAAGCGATATTAACAGTTATTTGCTGGGGGGGCTAACCCGTCATCAGCCCCCCCTTATCAAAAAATTGACCAAACAGTTAGCTATTTTGGAAGCAATTTGTTAGATCCGGTATGATCAAGTGTTTTTAACGTTAGATCTCACATGATTAGAGACTTATTAAGTGATTAATGAGGGGGGGCTGGCCCCCCCTTATCAAATTTTCGGCCCAAAAATCATTCAGGCTAATAGATATTCGTTAGATCCGGTAAGATCAAGTGGTTTTAACGTTAGATCTCACATCATTTCAGAGATATTCCACATCAAAATAGAGATATTAGGTGGTACATATGGACGGGTTAGCCCCCCCTTATCAAATTTTCGGCCCAAAAATCATTCAGGCTAATAGATATTCGTTAGATCCGGTAAGATCAAGTGGTTTTAACGTTAGATCTCACATCATTTAAGAGATATTCCACATCAAAATAGAGATATTAGGTGGTGCATATGGACGGGTTAGCCCCCCCTTATCAAATTTTCGGCCCAAAAATCATTCAGGCTAATAGATATTCATTAGATCCGGTAAGATCAAGTGGTTTTAACGTTAGATCTCACATCATTTCAGAGATATTTCACATCAAAATAGAGATATTAGGTGGTACATATGGACGGGTTAGCCCCCCCTTATCAAATTTTCGGCCCAAAAATCATTCAGGCTAATAGATATTCGTTAGATCCGGTAAGATCAAGTGGTTTTAACGTTAGATCTCACATCATTTCAGAGATATTCCACATCAAAATAGAGATATTAGGTGGTACATATGGACGGGTTAGCCCCCCCTTATCAAATTTTCGGGCCAAAAATCATTCAGGCTAATAGATATTCATTAGATCCGGTAAGATCAAGTGGTTTTAACGTTAGATCTCACATCATTTCAGAGATATTTCACATCAAAATAGAGATATTAGGTGGTACATATGGACGGGTTAGCCCCCCCTTATCAAATTTTCGGCCCAAAAATCATTCAGGCTAATAGATATTCGTTAGATCCGGTAAGATCAAGTGGTTTTAACGTTAGATCTCACATCATTTCAGAGATATTCCACATCAAAATAGAGATATTAGGTGGTACATATGGACGGGTTAGCCCCCCCCCTTATCAAATTTTCGGCCCAAAAATCATTCAGGCTAATAGATATTCGTTAGATCCGGTAAGATCAAGTGGTTTTAACGTTAGATCTCACATCATTTCAGAGATATTCCACATCAAAATAGAGATATTAGGTGGTACATATGGACGGGTTAGCCCCCCTTATCAAATTTTCGGGCCAAAAATCATTCAGGCTAATAGATATTCATTAGATCCGGTAAGATCAAGTGGTTTTAACGTTAGATCTCACATCATTTCAGAGATATTTCACATCAAAATAGAGATATTAGGTGGTACATATGGACGGGTTAGCCCCCCCTTATCAAATTTTCGGCCCAAAAATCATTCAGGCTAATAGATATTCGTTAGATCCGGTAAGATCAAGTGGTTTTAACGTTAGATCTCACATCATTTCAGAGATATTCCACATCAAAATAGAGATATTAGGTGGTACATATGGACGGGTTAGCCCCCCCTTATCAAATTTTCGGCCCAAAAATCATTCAGGCTAATAGATATTCGTTAGATCCGGTAAGATCAAGTGGTTTTAACGTTAGATCTCACATAATTTCAGAGATATTCCACATCAAAATAGAGATATTAGGTGGTACATATGGACGGGTTAGCCCCCCCTTATCAAATTTTCGGGCCAAAAATCATTCAGGCTAATAGATATTCGTTAGATCCGGTAAGATCAAGTGGTTTTAACGTTAGATCTCACATCATTTAAGAGATATTCCACATCAAAATAGAGATATTAGGTGGTACATATGGACGGGTTAGCCCCCCCTTATCAAATTTTCGGCCCAAAAATCAGTCAGGCTAATAGATATTCGTTAGATCCGGTAAGATCAAGTGGTTTTAATGTTAGATCTCACATCATTTCAGAGATATTCCACATCAAAATAGAGATATTAGGTGGTACATATGGACGGGTTATTCCCCCCTTATCAAATTTTCGGCCCAAAAATCATTCAGGCTAATAGATATTTGTTAGATCCGGTAAGATCAAGTGGTTTTAACGTTAGATCTCACATCATTTCAGAGATATTCCACATCAAAATAGAGATATTAGGTGGTACATATGGACGGGTTAGCCCCCCCCTTATCAAATTTTCGGCCCAAAAATCATTCAGGCTAATAGATATTCGTTAGATCCGGTAAGATCAAGTGGTTTTAACGTTAGATCTCACATCATTTAAGAGATATTCCACATCAAAATAGAGATATTAGGTGGTACATATGGTCGGGTTAGCCCCCCCCCTTATCAAATTTTCGGCCCAAAAATCATTCAGGCTAATAGATATTCGTTAGATCCGGTAAGATCAAGTGGTTTTAATGTTAGATCTCACATCATTTCAGAGATATTCCACATCAAAATAGAGATATTAGGTGGTACATATGGACGGGTTAGCCCCCCCTCATCAAATTTTCGGCCCAAAAATCATTTAGGCTAATAGATATTCGTTAGATACGGTAAGATCAAGTGGTTTTAACGTTAGATCTCACATAATTAGAGACTTATTAAGTGATTAATGAGGGGGGCTGGCCCCCCTTATCAAATTTTCGGCCCAAAAATCATTTAGGCTAATAGATATTCGTTAGATCCGGTAAGATCAAGTGGTTTTAACGTTAGATCTTACATCATTTCAGAGATATTCCACATCAAAATAGAGATATTAGGTCGTACATATGGACGGGCTGGCCCCCCCTTATATTCAGCGCAATGAAAATCACACCCAACTTTTGCTGCGCCGCAAAAACTTTTCCTCAGCTGCGGGGGCCCAACTTATGTTCCTGCACACAGGCCCACTGCTTTCAGAAAATGCCCCTGACCTGAGCTCATCATTGCACATCCATTCCAGATGCTCGTATGTGACATCACATACATCACATACATCCCATACATCACACACAAACACGTGGGCTGGATGCGAGAGGTGAATCAGCAGGATGAGTGTGCCAGGACAAGTACATGTGTCTCATCTCTGCTTACTTTTACCACTCTGCATATCACACATATCATAGATGAGAAGAGGGTACAGTGGTGGGAAAAATGAGCAGGAGGGGTTTAGATGTGGGACAGAAGAACAGGAGGGTACAGCCGTGGGGCAGATGTGCAGGGGGGGTTCAGTTTTGGTGCAGATGAGAAGGGGGTTCAGTGGTGGGACAGAAAAGCAGGGGGGGGTAGAACAGTGGGGCAAATGTGAAAGGAGGTGTATTGGTGGGACAAATGAGCAGGAGGTTACAGTGGTGGGGCAGGAGAACAGGGGGAACATAGGTGGGGCAGAAGAGCAGGGGGTACAGAGGTGAAACAGATGTGCAGGAGGTACATTAGTAAGGCAGATGAAAAAGCGGGTTACAGTGGTAGGGCAGATGAGAAGGTGATTCAGTAGTAGACAGAAGAGCATGGGAATATGGCGGTGGAGCAAATGTGCAGAGAGGTACAGTGGTGGGGCAGATGAGAAAAATGGTACATTGATAGGGTAGATGAGCAGGGGGGTTACAGTGGTGGGGCAGAAGAGCAAGGGGGTACAGTGGTGGTGCAGATGTGCAGAAGGTGCAGTGGTGGGAGGGATGCAAAGGGGGTTCAGTAGTGGGACAGAAAAGCAGGGGGGTACAGTGATGGGGCAGATGAGCGGGGGGTGGGTTTAGTGTTGGGCCAGATGAGAAGGGGGTTACAGTGGTGGGAAAATGAGCAGGAGGGGTTCAGTGTTGGGGCAGATGAGAAGGGGGTTTAGCAGGGGGACAGAAGAGCAGGGGGGTACAGCGGTGGGGCAGATGTGAAAGGAGGTGCATTGGTGGACAGATGAGCAGGGGGTTACAGTGGTTGGGCAGAAGAGCAGGGGGAACAGAGGTGGGGCAGATGTACAGGGGGTACAGTGGCGGGGCAGAGGAGAAAGGAGGTACATTAGTGGTACAGATAAGCGGGGGTTATAGCGGTGGGGCAGAAGAGCAGGGGGAACAGAGGTGAGACAGATGTGCAGGAGGTACAGTGATGGGGCAGAAGAGAAAGGGGGTTACAGTGGTGGGGCAGATGAGAAAGGGGGTTACAGAGGTGGGGCAGATGAGAAAGGGGGTTACAGTGGTGGGGCAGATGAGAAAGGGGGTTACAGAGGTGGGGCAGAAGAGCAGGGGGAACAGAGGTGAGACAGATGTGCAGGAGGTACAGTGATGGGGCAGAAGAGAAAGGGGGTTACAGTGGTGGGGCAGATGAGAAAGGGGGTTAAAGAGGTGGGGCAGATGAGAAAGGGGGTTACAGTGGTGGGGCAGATGAGAAAGGGGGTTACAGAGGTGGGGAAGATGAGCAGGGGGAACAGAGGTGGGACAGATGTGCGGGAGGTACAGTGGTGGGGCAGATGAGAAAGGGGTTTACAGTGGTGGGGCAGATGAGAAAGGGGGTTAGAGAGGTGGGACAGATGAGAAAGGGGGTTACAGTGGTGTGGCAGATGAGCAGATAAGTTCAGTGTTCAGTGTTCAGATGAGAAGATGGTTCAGCAGTGAGACAGAAGAGCATGGGGGTACGGCGGTGGGGCAGATGTGCAGGGGGTTGCAGTGGTGGGGCAGATGTGCAGGGGGTTACAGTGGTGGGGCAGATGTGCAGGGGGTTACAGTGGTGGGGCAGTTGAGCAGGGGGGTACAGTGGTGGGGCAGATTTGCAGGTGATACAGTGATCTGAGGTGTGAAGGTGTATGAATTGGGGTTGATCTGAGGCGTGAGAGTGCAGGATGTTAATTTCTCACTAGTAAAGTAGTTTACAGCATTTACTTTATAAAAAATCCTTTTTGTGATTGAGATTGTGAAGTTGACTTTTTTTGTTATAAAATCGGCACGCTCAATTTCTTTGAAAACATTTTTCGGCACACTGCTCAAAAGGCTACTTACCTCCTGGCCTATCAGTTTTTATTAAAGATGGAAAATGGGCTGTGGAGCAAGACCCGCTGTCGCCCAAAACTATTTTCTCATTTTCAATAATCAAAGAAGGTAAGGAAAAAAGGATAGAAAAGGTAAAAGGAGAGAAGGGGGGGGGGAGGTAAGGCTGGGGGGGGGGGGTTGAAATGGCGTTGGTTCAGGATAACTATGGTGAACGGGCTCCAGAACTTATCTGAGACATTAAGTCCCAAGAAGGGCAGTACCCTCTGCGGAAACTACAAACTGGTTCCATAGTCCCTACGTTTTAGAGTATTTTTGATGTTGGTGTTGTGCAGTGAGTACTAGACCTTCCATCTCATTTGGAATGGAGTTTTTATAGAGTTTGGCTCAGATGGAGGAGACATGTAGCAGGAAAAAGCTGGATCACCAGTGTTAGAGAAATTATACTTTAAATGTCAGTTATGAAAGACGCCATTTTGATTATCATGGCCTAGAAATAAGTTATAGTGATAATATGGAGTCAGCAATATATATATACTCAGCAATATAATATGCTTAGATGTGCAGTTTTGAATGTATCCTGTATTTTTGTGTTGACTTGGGGAGTTTTCAAGTCAGTATCCTGTAAGCATTGTTATATCAAGATAACAGTCTGTAACAGACACTTCCACCTTTCCTGTTCTGTCCAGAATAAAGTTGAAAATACATGAGACTGGGCATGTTTTAAGACAGGAAAGGGGGGTGTCTAGGGCTTATAAAAAACATGTACCACAGTATATTCCTTAGAAATGATGAAGGCTGCATGAACGTGTAATTCATTTCTCTTGCATATGCAATAAATATTACCTGGATGCCCGAGGACGGTCTGAGACGGTGAATTATTTCCCTAACAATTTGGTCTTTCGAGCCGGGAGTCCAATTCCCCGAGACGCACTGGCCAACAGTGACCGATGACCGTACGGCAAAACTGTAAGTCCTCCATCTCAAATTAGATGTTAAAAAGAGGCCGGTCTGCTGAACTAGTGCCTCCCGGGCAGCGACTTACCGGATCAGCACAAGAGACCGCTCTCGGGACAAGGTAAGATTATTATTTTTATTTTATTATTAACTTTTTGTGTTAGACTTGATTAGGAATTGATGAATAAGGGATTTGAATATATATACATACAATATAGAGATTGATTGAATGTTTATCTGTTTCTGTCCTATCTGCTTTACTCTTGTTGAGGGGAAATAAGTGGTCACGTATTCCCCGTATAGATCCGTCTGTGGCCATCCTGGATGGGCAGACCTAGTGACTAGCCCGTGTTTTGGGAAGACGCGCTCAGGGCGACCTGGCGGCAGTCGAGCATTGTGGGTGTTCTCTCTTGTGTGTTTTGATCGAAGGCTTATCTGTTTCTGTCCTCCTATCTGCTTACTCTTGTTGAGGGGAAATAAGTGGTCACGTATTCCCCGTATAGATCCGTCTGTGGCCATCCTGGATGGGCAGACCTAGTGACTAGCCCGCGTTTTGGGAAGACGCGCTCAGGGCGACCTGGCGGCAGTCGAGCATTGCGGGTGTTCTCTCTTGTGTGTTTTGATCGAAGGTTTATCTGTTTCTGTCCTCCTATCTGCTTACTCTTGTTGAGGGGAAATAAGTGGTCACGTATTCCCCGTATAGATCCGTCTGTGGCCATCCTGGATGGGCAGACCTAGTGACTAGCCCGCGTTTTGGGAAGACGCGCTCAGGGCGACCTGGCGGCAGTCGAGCATTGCGGGTGTTCTCTCTTGTGTGTTCTTGTTTGATTCTTCTGGTTAATTGTCATTTGATATAGGGGTATGGTCCCATACTAATATCCGGGTGCAGATAAAGGAAATTTGTCGATTGGATCTTAGATCCAGACAGCCTTGTAAACTGCAGAAAATCCCTTGGGGACACATAAATACTCCTAGATGAAAACCTAAAGAACCCCCTGTTGATACAAGGGTGTGGCCTGATAGATTTCTAGGCATATAAATACCCTTGGATCAAAAATACTTCCAGATAAAGAACCCCCCCCCTCCGTTGATACAAGGGTGTGGCCTGATAGATTTCCAGGTAACAAACAGAGGACATTTGGCGGACCGCAGTGTTCATGCCAGCCTCATATGTTGTATTAATCCTGAGTAGGCACATAAATACCCTTGGATCAAGGACTGAAATATTAAATGTTTTAATAGGATGAAAAAACAGTCGGGAGAATTCAGTCTCCTCGTAATTCTGTAATTCTCTAAGACACCAGTGTTTTAGCAATACACAAGATCAGTAATCTAGAAGTGATATATCACGACTAGAAAGTCTGTGAGTGACTGCAAGTGCTAAGATACTGTGTGTTGTGTCATTGTGAGAAGACATTAACAAAAAAAAAGAGCTCCGTGTGCACGATAAACAAAATGGGTATGATCCATGGAAAATCTGTTGGTATGAATGAGGATGCTAAGTATATGTGTAGTCTAGACAAAGAGAATGTGAAATTTCTTAAAATGTGGAAAACAAAGTATGATTTTGATGCATCTTTAAATAAGGATTGTTGTGTAAAACTGTGTAGAAAGCTTAAAAATGATGCCGGCACGAAAATAAGGAAACAGAAGAAATTAGGCCTTCCCCAGGCAAAGAAATGGCTTGAGGAGGCTAACCGTAGGTTAAATTCAGAAAACCATAAAAAGACTATGTTTTTGGACAAAGAGGAGGACAATAATATGACCATCCTCCGAAGTTTAGTTCAGCAAGTATTGACTGAACAAAACGTAACAAACCAAATGCACCCGACAGCCCCCGCACATACTTTGGAGACCTCTCCAACCTCACTGACAGTTGCTGCTCCCCCTCTGACTTCAATACCCGCTCCCAATTCCCTATATCCTATTGCAGACCTGCAGTCCCCACCACCATATGGGACAGAGGCATGCAATAAGTCACCCCCATTGACCTCCCGACTATCGACGAATAACCCTTTTACCATGCAACCTGACTCTCCACTGTTTGTTGTTCCCCCGTGGTCACCTGGGTCACCCGCAGATGCAATCAATCCTCCTATGGCTGTAGCTAAACCCCCTCTCAAGATGACCCTTGCTGTCCAGAGGAGTCCACAAGGGACGCCCCTTACAGCAACGGTTACAAAATTTCTTGGGGACCTGGTGAACAAATTGATAACCCCCACAACAGGGGAACAAACAGAATGTGGAGAGGAAGAATTTCCACTAATTGAAGTTCCCAACCCTAGGGCAGGACAAAATGTAGGAGGTATAGTAGTCCCCAACACTATGATGGTCTATCGTCCCTGGACCCCTGAGGATGTTAAAAAAGCTACTGAAGGGATACCACATCCCAAGGTCAACATAGCTCAATTCAGAGATGGTATCATGGGAATGATTGCTAGCTATCATCTCAATGGGAGGGAAATAGAGCAGGTCATCAGACAGATCCTGGGTCCCGACTGGCATCATGTAGTGGGAGATTGGAGTGGATTAAACAATCAGGGAGTTGTGTTGCCTCATGATGATGCAGCACTGGAAAACAGGAGAAATGCTCTTATAGCAAGGATAGAGAATAGATGGATACGTCGAGCCGACTGGTCCATGATAAATCAGTGTGTGCAGGGAGAAGAGGAAACAGTGGACAATTTCATTGTTAGGATGAGGGAGATTTTCAATAATCACTCTGGAATAGAAGTCCCAGTAAATCAAGTAAACGATAGCCCATATGAACAACAGTTAAAGAATGCAATCTTGAAGGGGCTGCTTCCCCCTATATCAAGTTTTGTTACCAAACACATGATCAACCATAGGATCTGCAGACTTCAGGAGCTGATTGAGTATGCGAGGCATGCTGAGCGGCACTTCCAATCAAAAAAGAGAGTAAAGAAAGGGAAAGTGCTTATGGTAGATGAAGGTAATGATGTGTATGTCATTGAGAAGGAGAACAGAAGGATGGGAAACACTCGAACAAGGCCCCGCATTCAAGATTATGAGGGGAAAAAGAAGAGAGGGGAGTGTTTCCTGTGTGGTAAAAGAGGTCACTTGGCAAAAGAATGTAGGTCAAACAGAGAGGAAGAAGCATGACTAGATGTTGGTATGTCTGCAGAGAGAGATACAGAAGAAAATGATGAGAAAGAATCTGAAATTTTGGATGTATGCGCTGTTGAAACTTGTTTGCATGCTGAAGTCAAACCAGAAATAACCTTGGTTGTGAAGGGTAGATGGGTAACATTTCTTTGTGACACTGGGGCTTGCAGGACCCTGATACACCCACTGGATATGCCCCCAGGGGTAAAGAAAAAAGGTGTAGTATATGTGAAATCTGCAAATGGGTTGATGCACCAGGAGGCCGTGTCCGAAGGCCTTACTGTGGAAGATCCACAGACAGGTAAAAAGGCTCAGTGTAAAATTGTAATTTCAACTAAATGTCCTGTTAATTTGTTGGGTAGAGACATGTTGCACGCTCTTGATATTTCTGTCGTACCAGTGGAGGGAGGTCTCAAAGCCCATCGGCTGTGTGAAAAACAAATCACAGATTTGGATAATGAGCCCCGATACTGGTACAGCCTGGATTTGCAAACTGAGGGCTTAAATATACCCAAAACCCTGACAGAAATAATTGAAGAAGAGCCTGAGAGGAAAAGGTATAAGGTCCAGACAAACCTCTATTGCACCATGTATTACAAAAAGACCTCTGGGCCCGATAAGTCCTATGAGAAACAGTTAATGAGTCTCACTAACACTGAAGTTCTCTTAAAATACTTGTACTTTTGTAAGGAAGGAAATAGCGTGGCTACTTGTCTCCTACCACAGCCTATTCTGCAAATATACAGGCAGGATACTGTACCTCATGTTTCGGTCACCCGGAACCCCAAGGTATCATGGCATGAGCTGGGAGAACTTATCACGGACTGGGTCCAATTGACAGACGAGGAACTAAAATCTAGAGGGATTTGGAGGTACAAATTGACGTGGTTTGTTAAGTGTATACCCAGAACTCACATGATTACAATTTGTGACAAAAGACAGTGACTGACACTTTTGACCCAAGAGGAAGAGGATGCCCTAAAAGACGTCCCCGATATCTTGTGGTCAAGAGGAAAGACGGACGTGGGCCTAATTAAAACAGCCAGTGAAGTCCAAATAACCCCTAAGAGTACAATGAGGCCTCACCAAAAACAATATCCACTGAGGAAAGACGCTGAAGAGGGTGTAGATCCCTTGATAAAGGAATTATTAGTAAAAGGTGTCATCATTGAATGCCCAGATTCACCATGCAATACGCCCTTGTTCCCAGTTAGGAAGCAGAAGGGAGGGGAAGATGGGTGGAGACTCGTGCAGGATTTACAGGCGGTCAATAGGGCCGTATTACCGAGGGCCCCGGTGGTCCCAGACCCGCATGTCCTCCTGAACGACCTCCACCCAGAGAATAAGGTATTTTCTGTCATCGATATCAGTAATGCTTTCTTTTCCATTCCCTTACACAAAGATAGTCAGTTCTGGTTTGCATTTACGTACAAAAAAAAAAAATACACATACACCAGGTTACCCCAGGGATATTGTGAAAGTCCAACTATATTCTCACAAGAAATGTCCAATAATTTGTCTCGGTTTGTACCTCCCAGTGGGAGCCAAATTCTCTTGTATGTGGATGACATTCTGGTAGCAGCTCCTACAGAACAACAATGTAAAATTGACACCTTGGCTCTCATGCATTTCCTCGCAGACCAAGGTCACAAAGTCAGCAAAGACAAATTGCAACTGTGGAAAGAAAAGGTGAAATACCTGGGTTATATTTTATCTCAAGAAGGTAGACATTTGGATGAGATCCGAAAAGAGGCCATCCTTCAAGCCCCCAAACCACGTACCAAAAAAGAAATGATGTCATTTCTTGGCATGGCAAATTTCTGTAGAGCATGGATAGCAAATTATGCTACGGAGGTGGCGCCTCTTTCTGATCTCATCTATGGTTCACTAATGGCTGCAAAAGATTCCATTCAGTGGAATGTGCAAGCAGAGGATGCATTTACAAAGATAAAGCACCTCATTGTAGGTTCCGCTGTACTTAGCCTTCCGAATTACAGTAAAACCTTTTTTCAGACTGTAGATTGTAAGGAAGGGTACATGACTTCTGTTCTTACACAAGTTTATGGGGACAAGCACAAACCAATTGCATTCTATTCCACTAAATTAGATCCAGTAGCCCGGAGTTTGCCCCACTGTGTACAAGCTGTAGTAGCAGCCTCATTGGCCATACAGTCCTCTGCACTGATAGTACTGTTCCACCCCCTGGTACTTAAAGTCCCACATGCCATTTCAGTAATCTTACTGCAAGACAAAATCTCCTATTTATCTCCTGCCAGGCATCTATCATGTATGACTACTCTTTTGGGACAGCCTCACATTACAATCGAGAGGTGTACCACATTGAACCCAGCCACACTGTTACCAACACCTAGTGATGGGGATCCACATGATTGTATAGCACAAATTGATGAACGGGTACTCCCTAGGAAGGATCTCACTGATATTCCCTTTCCCGATGCTGACATTACCTTTTTTGTTGATGGGTCTTGTAAAAAGGAAGATAAAGGGGTAAATCAAACGGCATACGCTGTAGTAACACATGACCAGGTCATTGAAGCCAGACCCCTTCCCAGTTCATACTCAACAAGCTGAAATTATTGCCCTATCCAGGGCCTGTAGTCTAGGGGAAGGGAAGAAAATAAATATTTATACAGACAGCCAATACGCTTTTTCTACTATACACATATTTGCCCAGCAATGGAAAAATAGGGGTATGATTACGTCCACAGGTAAACCAATCTCACATGGAGATCTTATCCTTGCCCTTCTAGAAAATGTACAAAAACCAACACAAGTGGCTATTTGTAAATGTACAGCACACAGAAAGGGAACAGATCCAATTACTCTAGGGAATGCACTAGCAGACAAGACCACAAGGGAAGCTGCTACAGGACCGCAAAAAACACACATATACTATACAGGTCCCCAAGAAAATGATGGGGTACGGAAAGCTATTGATAAAACATGGTTATCAGAAATGCAGAAAACATTACCGACAGGTGAAAAACAAAAGTGGTTATCTAAAGGGGCAACGCTGGTCAATGGTATATACACAAGTACAGAAGGTAAACCCATCTTACCTACATCACTTTTTAGATATGCTGCATTATTGAGTCATGGGCAAGCCCATATCTCAAAAGGAGGGATGGTGCAGGTAATCAACAAGGTGTTCACAACATATGGGTTTACGAACTATTCTAAAAATTTTTGCCTCACATGTCCGCTTTGTAACAGATACCATGCCCAAGGTGCTCTAAGACCCTTAAGGGGCCATTTCCCAAAACCCCCTTATCCATTTCACACGATATGCATGGATTTTATTGAATTGAACAAATGTGAGAATAAAAAGTTCTGTCTGATTATTGTTGACATGTTTATGAAATGGGTGGAAGCTTTTCCTATGACACACCCAGTCAGTGGCCAAAGTACTAATCAAAGAGGTGATTCCACGTCAAGGAATCCCCTCTGTGATTTACAGTGACAACGGCTCCCATTTTGTAAACCGAACGATACAACAAATTGGTAAATGGTACAATATTGACCTAAAGAACCACTGTGTCTACCACCCACAATCTGCGGGCACAGTGGAGAGACACAATGGTACCTTAAAGAGTAAACTAAGAAAATTGATAGAGGAGACAGGGAAAAACTGGGTTCAGTGTTTGCCAATGGCATTGTTGAGTACAAGAATTACCCCTACTGCTAAAGGACTAACACCGTATGAAATGCTGTATGGTAAACCTTATTATATTCCACAACTTAGAGCATTTACTCGAGATGACGAGGAAATGGACTATGAACTGGCAAATTATATGAGGAAGTTGCTAACAACTAAAGAACTCCTATGCCCAAATTCTCTTACAGGTCAAGAGACTAAATCAGAGCAGGAAGATCTTGTAAAACCTGGAGATTGGGTCTGGATAAAAATAATAAAGAGAAAGACTTGGTCTGACCCCAGGTGGGAAGGACCCTATCAAGTATTGTTATCTACCCCTACTGCAGTAAAAATCGTGGAACGGATACCTTGGATACATCTCACCCACTGCAAGAAGGCACACTATTTGAGTAAAAAACTGATTAAGAATTAACTACCACACAACAGAGGAAGAACATGGTGCAATATGGACTCATAGGGGTGGAGGGAAGACCCAGAGAGAGACTTTTGTTCGAGCCAGGGTATTTTACCAAGACATGGAGGGGGAGAATACTTTTTGCCATATTGATAATAGTGGGCATAGTTGTGGGAATTTATGTGCTTCTTGACCTTATCCCGATGTTGAGCATAATGGGTCAAAGGGGGGAAAGACAGATGACAAAGGGACCAGACGGTGCCACCATAACTGTTACACAGGGTAAGACCACCACCATACGATTTGATCTCAGTCAGGTCATAGACATTGGGCATCAAAGGTATGTCTTTGATGGCAAATATCTATGCTCTACTCCAGAATGCAGTACATGGGCTGATGTATGGTGGTCATCCGATGATGACGGATGGCTTTCTAGTTCTGCCATGATCCCTGAACAGAGGAAGGATCAGGTAGAACGTATATCAATATATAGCCGCCGGGGGTGGACTGGGAGCTGCCAGTACCGTACTATACGTGGGAAGTGTAATCCCATTTCAATAACAATAAAAAACCCACAGGTATCAGATGCTGGAGTTTATGGACTAGGAGTATATAGGGCAAGTCAGGGTGATCTACTAGGGAGAATTACTATTAAGGTTGTAACCCCTGGTCAGATCACCCCAGCCCCAGAACCAACACAGTTTAAACTTAATCCCTCTTTGGTCAAAACAGATTTTACCTATAAAGAACAATTAAGTATAGAAACAGGATTTGGAGACAAAAATGAGTGGATAGAGTGGGTCAGATACACAACCCAATCTAAAGGGTTAGGTGATTGTATTTCTTGTGCAAATCCAAGACCACAATTAGCCACCGTTCCTCTCCCTGAAGAGGAAACTGACTTGACTTGTATAATAAGAATGTTTTCAGAAAATATTACTGGGTCGGAATGTGCAAATGAGAAAAAGAGATACCCAAAGACTAAAATGCAAAGTATACCCCCATCAGTACAAGCATTACCAGGAAATTTTACTTGTTTTTCTAACAATGACAGTAATGGTACAAATGTTGGCACCCTATCCACGGAATACTGTGCAACTACAATCCTTACTACAGACATTAAGTACCAACTAAAATGGTTTCAGGAACAGAAACGGCAATTGGCTGATGTTTGGTGGCTGTGTGGAGATAAGAGACTAAGGCCCAGACTGCCAGCCAGATGGGGGGGTAGTTGTGCCCTTACCCGATTGCTGCTTCCCTTTTATATAGTTCCTATAAGTGATAAATCAATGAAATTACCAGGTAAATACTTTTTAAACGAATTAAGAGAGAAACACCACAAGGCTCATTTGACAACCGAGTGTATATAGACGAAATAGGTGTTCCACGAGGAGTTCCAGATGAATTTAAAGCGCAGAATCAAATAACAGCAGGACTCACCTCACTCTTCATATGGGTCCAGCCCAACAAGAACGTCGACTGGATAAACTACATCTACTACAACCAGCAGAGGTTTGTGAATTACACCAGAGATGCTATCAAAGGTATAGCAGCACAATTGGACGCCACCTCTTTGACAGCGTGGCAGAACCGTATAGCGTTGGATATGTTGCTGGCAGAAAGGGGCGGGGTATGCAAAATGTTCGGCACCTTCTGCTGCACTTTTATTCCAAACAATACGGCACCTGATGGAAGTATCACCAAAGCCTTACAAGGCCTACAAATGCTATCTGAAGAATTAGCTGAGAACTCTGGTGTAGAGAACCCCCTGACAGGACTTTTCGAAAAATGGTTTGGTAAATGGGGTGATCTTGCAAAAAGTTTGCTTATCTCTATTGTCATGGCAGCCGCAGTTCTTACATTGTGTGGATGTTGCTGCATTCCCTGTATTAGGGGAATTCTTCAAAGACTGATTGACACATCTTTAACAAAAACTATGCTCCTCCAGAGCGACACGGAACTATACTCGGAACCTGATGATGAATTTACAACTCTCGCTAAGGACTCATCTGTCTAAATGATAATACCTGGTAAAATAAAATAACCTGGATATTTGAAGTATTGACATTATGAGTATAAAAGGGGGGAGATGTTAGAGAAATTATACTTTAAATGTCAGTTATGAAAGACGCCATTTTGATTATCATGGCCTAGAAATAAGTTATAGTGATAATATGGAGTCAGCAATATATATATACTCAGCAATATAATATGCTTAGATGTGCAGTTTTGAATGTATCCTGTATTTTTGTGTTGACTTGGGGAGTTTTCAAGTCAGTATCCTGTAAGCATTGTTATATCAAGATAACAGTCTGTAACAGACACTTCCACCTTTCCTGTTCTGTCCAGAATAAAGTTGAAAATACATGAGACTGGGCATGTTTTAAGACAGGAAAGGGGGGTGTCTAGGGCTTATAAAAAACATGTACCACAGTATATTCCTTAGAAATGATGAAGGCTGCATGAACGTGTAATTCATTTCTCTTGCATATGCAATAAATATTACCTTGATGCCCGAGGACGGTCTGAGACGGTGAATTATTTCCCTAACAACCAGGAACCTTGTATTCCGTAAATTTTTGCGTGGTTTATCTGTCTCCCAGAAGTGGATCAATTTAGGGCACGACCAAAATATGTGAAGTAGTGTTCCTCCATCCCCCTGGCATCTCCAACATTGGTCAGTAGTTGCAGGGTGAGGTACCATCTTGTTAACAGTTTATAGTTGGTCTCTTTAATTTTCGTACAAACCGATGATTTCAACGAAAATCTGAGGACATGTTGTATCTGAGCAGATGTAAATGTACGCCCCAGCTTACTTTCCCATTTTTTCAAGAACGGTAAGTGTGGTTGTTCAGACGGACAGTTCAAGAGGGCGTATGTTTTGGATAGAGCCTGTGGAAGGGAACCCTCTTTGGAACAGTATGCTTCAAAGGACGTCAGGGGACGATTAAATCCCTGTGGATTAGGCAAAGTATTGAGAAAGTGTTGTAATTGTAGCGCTGTCCACAAGGAAAGTTTGAAGGGCTCATTAGCACTACTGTGGAAGGCAATTGGCCTCCCGTTAGGAAGTGGGATGCCTGGACCCTACCTGTTTGGCTTAGGGTCCGAAACATTTGGGGTTCCAGACCAGGGAGGAACCACGGTTTTTCTATGATAGGGAGCAATGGGGAATCAGGGAAGAAAGCCGGTTCTGTGTGCTGACCTGGGAGTATATGCGGAGTGTCGTACCCATTAAGGGGTGCGACTTCAGCACAGGCGGAGGTTGGTCATAGCACCACAGAGCCCCTGGCAGCAGAATGTCAGTCTGGGCCTATTCCAGTTGTGCCCACAATTTAGAGCAGCGATGCCAAAATTTATTAATTTTAACCACCTCAATACAGGGCACTTAAACCCCCTTCCTGCCCAGACCAATTTTCAGCTTTTGGTGCTCTCACACTTTGAATGACTATTACTCAGTCATGCAACACTGTACCCAAATGAAATTTGTGTCCTTTTTTTCACACAAATAGAGCTTTCTTTTGGTGGTATTTAATCACTAATGGGTTTTTTATTTTTTGTGCTATAAATAAAAAAAGACCGTAAATTTTGTGAAAAATTGCCTTTTTCTTTGTTTTTGTCATAAAATTTAGCAAATTAGTAATTTTTCTTCATAAATTTTGGCCACAATTTATACTGCTATATATCTTTGGTAAAAATAACCCAAATTAGTGTATATTATTTGGTCTTTGTGAAAGTTATAGAGTCTACAAACTATGGTGCCAATCACTGAAAATTGAAAACATCTGATCAGGCCTTCAGTACATCAGGTGAATCTCATTTCTTGAGGTACTAACAAGTCAGAAAAGTACAAATACCCCCCAAATGACCCCTTTTTAGAAAGTAGACATTCCAAGGTATTAAGTAAGTAGCATGGTGAGTTTTTTTAAGGTGTAATTTTTTCCCACAATTCTTTGCAAAAGGAAGATTTTTTTTTTTTTCAAAATTTTCATATTAACTGGTTATTTCTCTCACAGAGCATATGCATACAACAAATTACACCCCAAAATACATTCTGCTACTCCTCCTGAGTATGGCGATACCACATGTGTGGGACTTTTACACAGCCTGGCCACATACAAAGGCCCAACATTGAAGTAGCACCATCAGGCGATCTACGAGCATAAATTGCACATCTCATTTCTCAACCACCTATTACACTTTTGAAGGCCCTGGAGCACCAGGACAAAGGAATTGCCCACAAAATGACCCCATTTTGGAAAGCAAACACCCCAATGTATAATCTATGAGGCATAATGAGTCTTTTGAACGGTTATTTTTTTACCAGATGTTTTTGGAAAATGTGGAAAAAAAATGAAAACGCATTTTTTTTTACACAAAGTTGTCCATTTATAAGATATTTCCAACACATAGCAAATACATAGCAAAAATGACACCCCAAAATACATTCTGCTACTCCTCCTGAGTATGGCGATACCACATGTGTGGGACTTTTACACAGCCTGGCCACATACAAAGGCCCAACATTGAAGTCGCACCATCAGGCGATCAACGAGCATAAATTGCACATCTCATTTCTCAACCACCTATTACACTTTTGAAGGCCCTGGAGCACCAGGACAAAGGAATTGCCCACAAAATGACCCCATTTTGGAAAGCAAACACCCCAATGTATAATCTATGAGGCATAATGAGTCTTTTGAACGGTTATTTTTTTACCAGATGTTTTTGGAAAATGTGAAAAAAAATGAAAACGCATTTTTTTTACACAAAGTTGTCCATTTATAAGATATTTCCAACACATAGCAAATACATAGCAAAAATGACACCCCAAAATACATTCTGCTACTCCTCCTGAGTATGGCGATACCACATGTGTGGGACTTTTACACAGCCTGGCCACATACAAAGGCCCAACATTGAAGTCGCACCATCAGGCGATCTACGAGCATAAATTGCACATCTCATTTCTCAACCACCTATTACAATTTTGAAGGCCCTGGAGCACCAGGACAAAGGAATTGCCCACAAAATGACCCCATTTTGGAAAGCAAACACCCCAATGTATAATCTATGAGGCATAATGAGTCTTTTGAACGGTTATTTTTTTACCAGATGTTTTTGGAAAATGTGGAAAAAAAATGAAAACGCATTTTTTTTTACACAAAGTTGTCCATTTATAAGATATTTTCAACACATAGCAAATACATAGCAAAAATGACACCCCAAAATACATTCTGCTACTCCTCCTGAGTATGGCGATACCACATGTGTGGGACTTTTACACAGCCTGGCCACATACAAAGGCCCAACATTGAAGTCGCACCATCAGGCGATCTACGAGCATAAATTGCACATCTCATTTCTCAACCACCTATTACACTTTTGAAGGCCCTGGAGCACCAGGACAAAGGAATTGCCCACAAAATGACCCCATTTTGGAAAGCAAACACCCCAATGTATAATCTATGAGGCATAATGAGTCTTTTGAATGGTTATTTTTTTACCAGATGTTTTTGGAAAATGTGGAAAAAAAATGAAAAGGCATTTTTTTTACACAAAGTTGTCCATTTATAAGATATTTCCAACACATAGCAAATACATAGCAAAAATGACACCCCAAAATACATTCTGCTACTCCTCCTGAGTATGGCGATACCACATGTGCGGGACTTTTACACAGCCTGGCCACATACAAAGGCCCAACATTGAAGTAGCACCATCAGGCGATCTACGAGCATAAATTGCACATCTCATTTCTCAACCACCTATTACAATTTTGAAGGCCCTGGAGCACCAGGACAAAGGAATTGCCCACAAAATGACCCCATTTTGGAAAGCAAACACCCCAATGTATAATCTATGAGGCATAATGAGTCTTTTGAACGGTTATTTTTTTTACCAGATGTTTTTGGAAAATGTGGAAAAAAAATGAAAACGCATTTTTTTTTACACAAAGTTGTCCATTTATAAGATATTTCCAACACATAGCAAATACATAGCAAAAATGACACCCCAAAATACATTCTGCTACTCCTCCTGAGTATGGCGATACCACATGTGTGGGACTTTTACACAGCCTGGCCACATACAAAGGCCCAACATTGAAGTAGCACCATCAGGCGATCTACGAGCATAAATTGCACATCTCATTTCTCAACCACCTATTACACTTTTGAAGGCCCTGGAGCACCAGGACAAAGGAATTGCCAACAAAATGACCCCATTTTGGAAAGCAAACACCCCAACGTATAATCTATGAGGCATAATGAGTCTTTTGAACGGTTATTTTTTTTCCAGAAGTTTTTGGAAAATGTGGAAAAAAAATAAAAAAGGCATTTTTTTTACACAAAGTTGTCCATTTTATAAGATATTTCCAACACATAGCAAAAATGACACCCCAAAATACATTCTGCTACTCCCCCTGAGTATGGGGATACCACATGTGTGAGACTTACACAGCTTGGCCACATACAGTGGCCCAACATCCAAGTAGCACCATCAGGCGTTCTAGGAGCATACATTACATAGATAATTTCCTGGCAACCTATCATTTTTGAAGGCCCTTCATATTTCTAACACATAGCATGTACATACCAAGAATTACAATCCAAAATAAATTCTATTGCGGAAAGGATTAAAAAAAAAGTATTACCTGTGCTTTTAGTAGTGTCCACAGAAGAGAGCACTGGTCCAGGCAGCAGTCAGGGATGTGCTTAGCGACAGCAATAACTATCCAGGCAGCAGGCAGGAATATTGTCTATAGTCGGCACAGCACAGTCCATAGGAATTGTCCAGGCAGAGACAGCCAGCACAGCCATAATATTGGTCCTGGTACACTGTTACCTGCAGACACACATTATTGTACTGCTCTCCAGCCCTTCATAAACATACTGCCTCTTGCTACAGCGAATTATTTGCATAGTCCAGGTAGCAGGCAGATGTGTGGTCCGTTCATGCGGCAGGCAAAGGCATGATGGCAGTAAGTCAGCAGAAGGCTGAGGGCCGCAATCGGGTAAGACCTGTGCACAGGGGCACAGGGGTAGAGGCTTCGACCCACCCAAATCTCTATGAAGCCTCCGGACTCCAGACCCTAATCCGGAAATTACAAAACCGGGAGAAAACAAAAAAAATTGTTATCTCCATCCGGAAAAACTTTTCTGGAGCCCCTCACATATGTGAGACCCCTGTGTACTATAGTAGCAGGGCAACAGATCAGTCCAAGTGGTAGGCAAAAGCATAGTCCATAAAACAAGCCAGGGTCAGTTAACGTGCAAGCAGTCCAAGCGGTAGGCAGAAGAGTAGTCACAAAACAGGCCAGGGTCAGTTCACGAGCAAGCAGTCCAAACGGTGGGCAGAGGCATAGTCAAAACAGGCCAGGGTCAGTTCATGTGGAAGCAGTCCAAACGGTAGGCAGAGGCATAGTCAAAAAGCAGGCCAGGGTCAGTTCACATTGAAGGCAGTGGCATGGTTATTTTGGGGAAGCATGGAAAATGATCAGCGAAAATGGGGAAAATATGGGCTAATAACTTGGGGATGTATGATACAGTTCGAAGCATTCACCAATGCAAAGGCCAGGTTGGGAGGGACACTGGGGACAATGGTAGCTTGTATCTTTTCGAAAACCTCTTCTGCTGCACACACGACATTTTTTTTGCCGTCTTCGGCCTGTTTCCGATGGTGGAATGTTGTACTAGAAGTGGCGTTCATGAAGTCGGCTAACAGCATCAGAACGAGGTAATTCTGGGAGGGGTCTTTGTGGATAGATGAGGGACGTGACTACTTCTTCTATGAATTTTAGGAAGGAGGCGGGGCTTTCTGTGGATTTTGTGTAGATTATGTAGGAATTGTAAATGGCCAAATGGATTAGATATATTGCTACCTTCTTATACCAGAATCGGGACCTCCTTATTGACAAATAGGGCTGAATCATTTGGTCATTGAAATCCACCCCCCCCATGTAGAGATTATAGTCTTGGACACATGTCGGTTTTTCAATGGGACCTCGTCTTCGCTGAACTACAACTGCAGTGTCATCATGAATGGTGGACATCATGTGCACGTTCCTGTTATCCTTCCACCTCAAGGCCAGCACTTCATTACATCTCAGTGTTGCTCTTTCCCCCTTTTTCAGCCTTTTGTTCACAATGGATTGTGGGAAGCCCTTCCTATTTTTTCTTGAAGTTCCGCAGGCCAGGGTTTTTTCAATATAAAGGTGTCTGAAAAGGGGCAGGCTGGTATAAAAGTTGTCCAGGTATATATGATAGCCTTTTTTTAGAAGTGGGTAAGCCAGGTCCCATACAATTTTTCCAGTTGTGCCCATGTAGGCCGGGCACTCAGGGGGCTGGAGCTGGGAATCTCTTCCCTCATATATGCGGAATGCATATAGATATCCCGTGGCTCTCTCACACAGCTTGTAAAATTTGACTCCATATTTGGCTTTTTTGGTAGGAATATACTGTTTTATTCCTAGCCGGCCTGAAAATGGTACCAGGGACTCATCCACACATATAATCTTCTCGGGGACATAAAGTTCTGCAAATCGTTGGGAAAATGAATTTATTAGTGGGCGAATCTTGTACAGCTTATCGGAATTTGGATGATTGCGGGGAGGGCACTGGGTGTTGTCGTTAAAATGAAAGAATCTCATAATCATCTCATATCGGGACCTGGACATAGCGGCAGAATACATGGGCATATGGTGTATGGGGTGGGTGGACCAATAGGTATGTCCTTCATTTTTTTTTGTAAGCCCCATATTTAGGGTGAGGCCCAAAAACAATTTGAACTCCTCCATATTCAAATCTCTCCACTCAAACGGACGGGCATAAGATGATTGGGGGTTGCTGGCAATATACTGCTGGGCATACAAATTTGTCTGGTCCACAATGAACTGCAGCAAAGTGTCGGGCAAAAACAGGTGAAAAAAATTGATCTCTGTAAAATTTTGGGTGTTGGCCTGCACACCTGGCTGTGCTGTGAAAGGGGGAATATTTGGTGATCCCGAGTTGGAAGGCAGCCATGTTGGGTTGGCAAGACCATCTGGCATATAGGTAGCGGCCCTGGCTCTTGGGGGACGTGACACTCCAGTGGTTGGGGGAGTTGAATTTCCTGTGCTGGAACTCAGGTGTGATGTGGCAGCACTGGTATTGGGCATTTGTGCGAGGGGCCTATCTCTGGTGGCAGCACTGGTACTGGGCATTTGTGCGCGGGGCCCATCTCTGGTGGCAGCACTGGTACTGGGCATTTGTGCGCGGGGCCCATCTCTGGTGGCAGCACTGGTACTGGGCCTTTGTTCCTGGGGCCTATTGCTGGCGGCAGCACTGGTACTGGGCCTTTCTTCCTGGGGCCTATTTCTGGTGGCAGAGCTGGTACTGGGAATATAATCCCGGTTGCTGGCGACTTCCTGGGTTCCAGAGTGTCGTGCCCTTTTAGCAGGGACCCATTCTTCATCCGAACCATTGCTACTCTCGATCGGCTCAAATGCCGAACTTGATTCGGAATCAGAATGGGACTCTGATGAGAGCTCCCCGGTGCTCTCATCAGTCATAGAGAGGATCTGGAACACCTCCTCACTTGTATATCCTCTTTTGGACATGGCTGTGTGGCGGGTAGCTGTGCGACAGGTGACAGATGGGTGGCAGGTGACGGTCACTGATGGGCTGTGCGATGGGTGGCAGGTGACGTTCACTGAGAGGTGATGGTGTGATGGGCGATGGTCACAGATAGTTGACAGGCGACGGTCACTGATGGGTGACAGGTGCACCGCTGATGGTCACTGATGGGTGACAGGGTACAGTCACTGATGGGTGACGGGTGAGAGGGCACGGTCACTGATGGGTGACAGGCCACGGACAGTGACAGTCACAGATTGTTGACAGGCGACGTCACTGATGGGTGACGGGTGCACCGCTGATGGTCACTGGTGGGTGACGGGTGACAGGGCACGGTCACTGGTGGGTGACGGGTGACAGGGCAGGTCACTGATGGGTGACGGATGACAGGGCAGGTCACTGATGGGTGACGGGTGACAGGGCAGGTCACTGATGGGTGACGGGTGACAGGGCACGGTCACTGGTGGGTGACAGGGCACCGCTGATGGTCACTAATGGCAGTCTCTATGTGACAGGTGCACTTTTTATGGGGTGACTGTTGGGTGACAGATGACAATTGGGGGGAGCGATGGGACAGAAGTGGTGTTGGTGCAGACACTACAAATACAAAGATCTGTAACTCACTGCTCCTGGCTCTTCTCTCCTCACACTGGAAACGGTGTGTGAGGAGAGAAGGGCTAGTAACAGCTAGTGACAGGTCTTTGTTTACACTTAGTGATCGGCTGTGAATGGATCACAGCCGATCACATGGTACACAGTACTGGCCAATGGCTGTAAACTATCGTTGGTGACGAGCAGTGTTCCCGGGGAACACGCCGCCACCGACGTGCACGCGCAGCGCACTCACGATCGCGCGCATGCGCCGTGCAATGCGGGATGTACCATTAGTGATCGGCCGTGATGAAGTTAGCTAGCTTGAAAAAGGAGCGCGCTCGAGTGCGCATGCTCCGAAACGCGTTGCCATACGGCAGTACAGCACATACTTTGGATGTGCGTTCCAGCGTCCCAGCCTCCCAATTGACTACTCGGCGGTGCCCAAGCCTCGTTCTGGAAATCACTGATACCGGAAGCTTTTGCCACACGGACCAGCCGTCAGCAATAGAGGAATAAGACTGTGGACAGAGGAGGACGCAATCCTGTATGCCTATACTGAGCTCCCCATGCCGGACTATCTAAGTTTTTAATGTGAGTGTTTTTAATGCTTATATACCATTAAATATACAGTTTACTAAGAGGCGCCTTTCTTGTTGTTTTTCCTTTGCATACTTGGAGTGGCTTCACCTCCCATCCAAAGGCTGCCCTATCTATAGACTGTTTACATCTCACAAAGAGCGCATTGCTCAAAAGGACATTTTTATAGCAACAATTGTATATAACACAAACCATGTAACCTGCGCTATTTGTTTGTTTATTTGTATAATACCAACAATAGGACACTATTCCTCCCACTGACCCCAATGATGGGGCAGAATTCCTTTCAAGGACACCAACAATGGGGCACTATTCCTCCGAATAACACCAACAATGGGGCACTATTCTTCCACTGACACCAAATACATGGCATTGTTTATTCCTACTGGAAGCCAGTACTGCTTCTACTCCCAATGTCCCTAGTCCGGCCCCCCTAAAGTCTGAACAACAGTAAACTGGCCCTTTGTTTAGAAAGTTTGGAAACCCTGCCCTGCTTTAGATGACAATAAATTCCCTCCTGAGGGCCCATTCATACTAGAAATTACATGTGAATCACACAGGATCACGATGCATTTTCCTCTGTGATTCACATGCAGTTCTGTGCAGTGCGATTTCAGCTCATTCATTGTGAACTGCACCACACCAAAAATAGTGCATGCACTGCTTTTGGAAATGCACAGCAACCAGATGGCATGGTACATTTGTACCATGCGATCCGATGCAGGCAAACGCACTGCACTTGCGACCTGCATTTGGGATGTTGTTAATTTTGCACTGACACTCACTGCAGATGGCAAGGGCAGTACGATTTGAATGCGTTGCAGGAAACTGGCACGGAAAGTGGGTCTCTCACACGGCATTCTCATGTGAATGGGCCCTTAGGGTCAAGGGAGGAGGGATGAAGACCTACAAAGTGCCAAATTGGATACTTTACTGCACAAGAAATCCTACAATTATGCCTGATTAATATGTTAAATGGTCACTTCCTGTTTTCAGATTTTTTCACAATAAAGATCTTTAGCACCAAGTCTGACTTGGTTTATGATCTTTTGATTGTGATTGGCTGTCACAAGGATGTCATGATCGGAAAGCTCCCAATCGCGAGGAGTGATCAGGAGCTTTACATTAGCTGCCTGTAACTGTTCGGGGAGCGTGCAGGGTGCTGTTTTTGCAATATTGCATGCAAATATACAGCCGCTCAGGGCTAAGGCCCACCTGCTGAGAGGTTGCATATTGGCATGCTGTCAGCACCAACGAGTTAATGAACAGACACAAAAATGCCTGAATAAATGGTGAAAAGCTGGTGATAAGCAGGTATAAGACTTATCACAGCTTATCACGGTGATAAATCCCTAGTGAGATGTTTAACCGTGTAAGGACCACCCTCTGTACATTTACTGCGGCAGAGCGGTCCTTGAGCGTAAAATCACATACCTGTACATGATTCCCTCTTCGGAGTCTGTGGCGCGCAAGCCAATCAGCGGGTCCCGCAGACACGATGTCCACCGGGAACCTGGCGATCGTTTGTAGAGAGGCAGAACAGCGGTTCAAAGGCAGACCGCCATTCTGCTAGTAAGAAAGACAGAGATCTTGTGTTTCTGCTAAGCAGAAACACAAGATCTCTGTTTTCCTCCAGTGTTAGCACTCCCCCCACAGTTAGCAAGCACTCCCTAGGAGCACACTTAACCCTTCGATCACCCCTGTTAACCCCTTCCATGCCAGTGTCATTTATACAGTGTCAGTGCATTTTTTTGTAGCACTGATCACTGTATTGGTGTCACTGGTCTCCACTGGTCTTACTTAGTGTCAGATTTGTCTGCCGCAATGTCGCAGTCCTGCTATAAGTTGCTGATTGCTGCCATTACTAGTAAAAAAATTATAAAAAGTGCATAAATCTATCCCATAGTTTTGCTTGCACTGAAAAGGATTCAACACGTTTTCAGAATGGATGAGCTTCAGAGCGAGGAACTCTCTTTGGTCGTGTCTCCAGGTGAATTTTCTGCTGGCACCAGCAGCCATTATGCGCATGGACCTATGTGCCCATACAGCGTAAAAATCAATTGTATTTCAGAGCCCAGGAGGCACAGGTGGTGATTATAGCCTGCTGCCAGTAGCCTGCTGTATTTTTTGAATGTAGAAAGTCCATGTTGGGATTTTACATCCCTCTAAGCATAGGTCCCTGTATACAAGTACCACTCTGATTTGTGTACAGCCAGAACATTTTTCATCCTGTCCTTGATCTTTCTTGACAGTCTGCTGGCAATGGGCTGTATGTTCCACCTCTGCCTCCTGGGCCCGAAATACACCACCTGTGTGCATGAGGCTTACAGTGAACCTGTCAGTACCATCATATATAGGGCCCTATTAACTAAAGCAGGGTAAAAACAACAATAAGCTGCAAAGTGCAGTAAACCATATAAAATAAAACTATAAATAAAATAAATAAAAATGTTACTGATCTTGTGTTTACTAGTCAGGGCGGCCCGTCCATTAGTGGTGCCAAGACGCCACCCCCTCTCTCCAGGCCACCCCCTATGTGCAATGGATAGATTCATGCATCCATGGCCGCCACGTCCACCCCCCATTCATGCGTCTGGCCCCTTTCAGGATGCCGGGTGCTTGAATACAGCGGCCAGGGGTTTTTTTTAAGCACCTGATTAGAACCAGAGGCTCTAATAGGCTTAAAGCAGGGTTCCACCCAAATTTTGAACAATATCTGTATGTATTCTCTTCCTTGCCTAGATGCTGACATGCCGTTTAAAAAAATTTTAATCGCCGTAATTATCTTTTATTTTTCTATTCTTCTTTGCACTTCCTGGTTCTCCTCCCGTGGGAGTAGGCGTGTTTCTAGCCTCTCCCAGACTCCTGGGAGCTAGTCTCAGGCTTCCCAGGATGCCACTGAGCATGTGCGGGAACGAGCAGTGAATGCTGGGAGCACAGCATTCACCACATCCAGGAAATAAATGCTTGTGGGCTTCAAATGCCCACAATGAAGATGGAAACCGCCTGCAGTGAATAATATAAGTTATTCTTTCCGACAAAATCTGACACAGGCGTACATATTACACACAATATGTGAGTATGTAATGCTGAGAAGAAAAGTTTGTGAATGAACTCAGAGAATGCGACCAGAGCCCACCCAGGTGTGTTTCAACAGCGGATGAATATACTGAATATACTGTTTGCCATCCTCCCAAAAAAAAAAAAAATTCCACAGGCCACCACTGTTACTAGTACAAAATTTCCTATGTAATGATCAGTAAATACTTGCATAAAATTGTCCTGCTTTTTTTTCCCAACACCTGCACCTGGCAAACGTGTATCTGTATGTCATCAAGCGCAGATTTTTGGGATTTTGGATCTTAACGCAGTGCATGTTTACGCACCTGTGTGAATGTCTCCATTGAAAATAAAGCACCTGCGTTTAAATCCGTAACTAATCAGGGACGGGTGTGCAGCCCCCAAGGCAGACAGTGTGCGTTCAGGGTGGTGCGCCCATCCCTGTCAAAGTCAAGGGTGTGGGTGAGTCTCTATTTTTCAGTTTTTTTTTCACGCATGGTTTAAAAAACATTTTAGGTCGGAAAAATACATAAAAACCCCATACATTATGTATTTTCTGAAAACAGACACCCTAGAGAATAAAATGGTAAATTTGATAAAAATATAACAGATGAGGTTCCACGGAGTCAAACCTTAAAATTGTGCGCACTCATGAAACGACATGAAACTTTGGTACTCCAGCGTGCCCGGGGATATTTAACGTGTATCGCAATTGATGTTTTCGTTCATAGGCGTTCATGTACTTGGAACTTTCATTTTTTCTACTTTTTAAATTCTTTTTTTTTCCACTAAACTTTATTTTTTTAGGGGACAAAAAGTCCCCAAAATGATGATTTTTTTTTTGTGATAGTTTATTTTAAATGAGCCATTGTGGGTCTAAAAGACCCCTTATGTCACACCTGCCCTCCAATGAAGGTAATGGAACGCAAATCACGCTCCATTAGCTTTTTTCCAGCCATACTGGCATGCAGAGCATGGCGTTGTGGGGGTGGGAATTGGGGGACCTGCACTTACAAGGGTGTGTGGAAGCAATCGGCGATCGGGCAGCTGCTGAATCGCTTCCATCCGACAGTTGACATTGGCCTATCAGATTTACACACACTCCTGCTGGCTGCAGGCGCCGGCAGTGTATGGAAAATCCCCCACCGCAACCCATGTAATGTATACGGTGGTGGCGGTTAAAGGGTTAAAGGTCTGCTAATCCTGCCACAAAACATGTGTGCTTCTAACTTCCTGTACGCTCTGTAGCACTGTTGTTAGAATTATACCCAGTTGTCTCTGTGGATTACAGAACGTTTATAAAAAAGAAGAGATGGGAAGATTTCTGTAGTTCTTTTTTTGTTTACAAAAGTTTATTTGGAAAACATATAATAAAACAGTTGCAGAGTATAGCAATATGGTTATACAGGTGCGGTAAAGATTTGTAGAATATACAGAGTTGGGTAATTAATAAACAGGATACAATGAAGATGTTGTAAAAAGGTGTGAGAGATATATAACACAAAGCTAATATAATAGGGTGGGTTACAATAATTGATGGGGTATAAAGGTTGTGATCACATAAGATAGAAATAATAAAAAAAAAAAAAAAATTCAACAATATAGGAGATTATTTTTAGTAGGGTGTGAAAAATTATGAGCAATGAAGGTCCGGTGAGGACCAAAACTTCCACTTCTCATTATATATGTGCATAGTATCTGAGAGGGTATGATAAATTCTTTCCGAGAGTCTAAGTGATTCCATTCTGGATTCAACCTGGGGCCATGGTAGGTTCTGTGTTTTCCAGTTAAAGGCTATCATCCAATGTATTGAACTGATTAAAGAGTGGATTAATCTATTGCAAGGAGAGGAAACATCTGGAACTGTAGCGTATAGCAGCCTTTCTCAACCAGTGTGCCACGGCACACTGGTGTGCCGTCAGAGATTCTCAGGTGTGCCGCGGGATCAGGGGAAAGAAGGGCTGTCAGATGAGCCCGATCTCCCGATCCCCTGCCGAACTGTACATCGGCACTGTGAGAAGCTCTGTCAACCTCAGCAAAGTGAAAGTAAAGTGCAGGGGAGTGTGCTGTGCTCTCTGCTTCCCCCTACAGTGCAGTACCCGGCTGAATGAGGAAACTGGAAAGGTACTGTGCTAGAAGCTAGATTTGTTTTAAAAGGGCTTTATACATGTGTCTGTGTGTGTGTATGCCTGTCTGTCTGTGTGTGTGTGCATGTGTGTACATGTGTCTGTATGTGTGTTTGTACGTGTATGTGTGTGTGTGCATGTGTCTGTATGTGTGTGTGTATGTGTGCATGTGTGTGTATGTGTGCATGTGTGTGTATGTGTGCGTGTGTATGTGTGTGTGTATGTGTGTATGTGTGCATGTGTCTGTATGTGTGTGTGTGTGTGTGCATGTGTCTGTATGTGTGTGTGTGTGTGTGTGTGTGCATGTGTCTGTATGTGTGTGTGTGTGCATGTGTCTGTATGTGTGTGTGTGTGTGTATGTGTATGTATGTGTGTGTGTGCATGTGTCTGGTATGTGTGTGCATGTGTCTGTATGTGCGTGAGCATGTGAGTGTCTGTCTGTATGTGTGTGTGTACGTCTGTATGTGTGTTTGTACAGGTGTGTGTGTGTGCATGTGTCTGTCTGTATGAGTGTGTGTACATCTGTATGTGTGTTTGTTCATGTGTGTGTGCGCGCATGTGTCTGTATGTGTGTGTGTGTGCATGTGAGTGTCTGTCTGTATGTGTGTCTGTATGTGTGTTTGTACATGTGTGTGTGTGTGCGCATGTGTCTATATGTGTGTCTGTATGTGTGTGTGTGTGTGCATGTGTCTGTATGTGTGTGTCTGTATGTGTGTTTGTACATGTGTGTGTGTGTGTGTGTGTGTGTGTGTGCGTGTGTCTGTATGTGTGTGTCTGTATGTGTGTGCATGTGTCTGCATGTGTGTATGTACAAGTGTCTGTATGTATGTGTCTGTATGCGTGTGTGCACGTGTATGTGTCTGTATATGTGTGTGTGTGTGTGTGTATGTTACTTTTAATCCTGACACCCCCCCCATTCCTGTACCATCAGAACTGCTTTTGTAGGTCTTGTTTGTGATAGCAGCAAGGACTGCTTCTCCTCTGAAAAGCAACCTATACACAGATCGCTTTTCAGAGGCATTTGACAGGCGGTAAAGAGGCATTATGTTGCCTCCTCACCACCTGTTTTAATGCAGCATCACTACACCACAACCGTGCAATGTACACAGTTGCAGGGTAGTTGCAGTTCAGCCCCATTCACCCTGGGTATACCTCCAGCTGCAGCCATAACATGTGTACACCCCCAGCTGTTGTCTCTGCAGCTAAAGGGGAAGAATTTGGGGGTGGTAAAAACAGCTTAACCATGTGCTTTTACCACCCCTCCAACCCAACATGTGAACAAGCCCTTGGTTCACATCTGTGTTGCTGCATGCTGAGTGTAGTGCAGCCCATTCATTTCAATGGGCTTCCCTAACCACAAAAATTCAAGGAAGGAAATCCCCGAACTTTTTTTTTAAAATTGCACTGCACCAAAAGCACCCCACATTTTCCAATGTGTAAGGTACCATTAAGAATTAATGGCACCCCTAAAGAGCAGAGCATTTGTCTGTGTGTCAGGACCGAGTGCGATTTTGCGCATGTTCCGCAACACACAGTAACGTGAACTAAGCCTTGGACTGGGGTGCCTCAAGACTGAAAATACTTTTTAAGGGTGCCCCGACTGGAAAAAGGTTGAGAAACACTGGCGTATAGGAGGCATATTTGTGGGGATAGGGAGATTTTTTTCTTAAGGGGGTTTTCTAGTTTGTTGATTAACTTATCCCATATTGGTTCCAGAAATTTACATCCCCAAAAGATGTGGATATAGCTGCCTTCCAGGTGACATCCTCTGAAACAGTTCAGGGAGGTTGAAGGGTAGAAGGAATGTATCCTAGATGGAGTCATGTACCATCTGATGTGTAGTTTTATTGGGGATTCTCTAAATGCAGCAGCGCAATTACTTTTGCGGAGGTTTTTAATCATTTTGGTCCACGAGTCCATTGGGAATGAGCTACCAATCTCTGCTTCCCATCTAATCATGGGGCTAGATTTTTCAGGTTGGAGAAAGTTATTGAGATAATTATAGAGGAGGGATATCAATCCTTTGTCTCTAGGTAAAGAGATACAGATGTGTTCAAATAAAGTACTAGGGGGATTAACAGATAATGAATAGTATGTAGAATAGAACTCGTGGATCAAAGTGTACTGGTGGTGTTCTGAGGGGGGGAAGTTAAATCTGGATTGTAGTGAGGTAAAAGATGGGAATTTAGAGTTGAGTGTAATTGATTTTAAAGTGGTAAGTTTGTTTTTGGTCCAGTTGTGAAAGAGTGTGTGGTCAAGGAAAGCAGGAGGGAATCTGGGGTCCCCCAAGAATGAGGCTAATGGAGGGGTTGCAGAAGGGAGTTTGAAGTTATCTTTGATTCTATTCCATAGGAGTATAAGTTGGGCAATTATAGTGTTTTTCTTATTGAGAGTGTGATACAGTTTTGTGTTAGACCACAAAATTCCCCTGATATTCAAAGGATGAATAGAGGTGGACTCGAAGATCAACCAGGAGATATTTGTATCAGGGGAAGACCATTGAGCCATTTGTACTAATCTGGCTGCTAGGAAATAAAGCCAAAGGTTGGGAAGTCCTAGCCCACCCCTATCTTGTGGTCTGTGCATAAGAATGTAACTACATCTAGGTTTTTTGTTGTTCCAAATAAATCTATTGATTTCACGTTGTAGGGATTCCAGTCTTGTTTTGGGTACATTAATGGGAAGAGCTCTGAAATAATATAGTAGTTTTGGAAGGATCGTCATCTTAAAGGCACATATCCTTCCAAGGAAGGAGATATGGTAAGAGGACCAGATTTTTAACAGTGAATTGATTTGTGAAAAAAGGGGAAGGTAGTTGCTTTTATATAAGAGGTTGTGAGATATTGTGATATTAACTCCTAAGTATTTAAAGGAGTGTGAGGACCATAAAAAATTGAAGTTTTTCTTCAGAAGTGAGGTTAAGTTTGGAGGGCTATTAATAGGTAGAATGGAGCACTTGTTAGTATTAATAAAAAGACCAGAAAGTTTATGGAATGAGTGGAGTTCTGAGAGGAGATTGGGGATTGAGATTAGTGGGTCTGTTAAGAATAGAAGTGCATCGTCAGCATAAAGACTGAGTTTAAAGTGAAATGGATCTTTTTGATAGCCTTTGATATTTGGGTTATTTCTGATGGCGACTGCGAGGGGCTCGATGGCTAAGGCAAAAAGGAGGGGGGAAAGAGGGCAGCCCTGTCTAGTTCCTCTGCTTAGGGGGAAGAAATCTGAGTTATTCCCTGGAATTCTAATTCTGGTTTGGGGAAAGTGGTATAGAGCATTAAATCCATGTATAAATTTTTCAGATATGCCATATTTAGGTAATAAGTGGTTTAAGTAGGACCAATTGACACTGTCAAAAGCTTTGTGGATGTCAAGGCTGAGCAGATAGAGGGGGCGAGAGTGAAGGTTGGCATCTTGAACAATATTTGTGACTAGTCTAATGTTGTCGACTATTTGTCTGCCTGGGATAAAACCTGTTTGATCTGCATGGATCAGGGAGGTGATAACTGTAGCTAGTCTATTTGCCAGCAATCTGCCAAATAATTTGAGGTCGTTGTTAAGGACTGAAATAGGACGAAAATTTTGGGGGTGGGAATGGTCCTTTTGGGGTTTAGGGATTAATGATAGGTTAGCTAGTAGCATATCTTCAGGGAAGTGACCACCTGATAAGATATAATTGAACATTTTGGTGAGACTGGGAGTCAGTAATGGGGCAAATTTTTTATAGTATGATGTAGTAAAGCCATCTGGGCCTGGTGCTGTCGATGTTTTGAGGGATTTTATTATGTTGAGAATTTCACTGTCAGTGCATGGGTCATTTAACGAAGTGGCTTGGAGTTGACTGAGCTTAGGGAGTTGTAAGGAGTTTAACCAGTCTAGAGTGGTGGGAGGTGGATGTGTTTGGGGGCCAGATAGGAGGTTTTTATAGAACGAGGTGAAAATTTGTAGGACATCTTGGGGGTGTGTTACGATATTGCCTTTTTGGTCTCGAAGTTTATAAACATGTGGGGGTTTAGTATCATGATTTAGTTTTCTGGCAAACATTGTTGAGGAAGAGTTACCATGTAGTAGGAATTTGGCTTTAGAAAACCTAAGGGATTTTTCTGTGTCTTCAGAAAGTAATGTGTTTAGGGCCTTACGTTTTATTTGAATGAGATTTAATAAATCTGGAGTGATGCTGTTATTTAATTTATTATATAGATCATGGAGTTCTTTGGTAAGGCATTTAATTTCTGTCAGTTTAGATTTATTTCTGGCTGCGGCTATGTTAATCAGGTGACCTCTCAAAACAGCTTTGTGGGCTGCCCAGACCGAGGTTGGGAGGACCACCTCTGACGTGTTTGTGCGGAAATATTCTTCAATATGGGTATTTATTTGTTGGACAGTAGAAGGGTTTGATAGGAGTGAATCATTGAGGCGCCAATTAAAGGGGGTGGGAGTCATGCCAATATGGGAGGTTTCAAACGCTACTATGTTGTGATCTGACCATGGGCATGGGTGTATGTCTGTATTGGAAGAGTTTGCTAAAAGGATTGGAGTGCAAAAAATATAATCTAACCTGGCAAAACAACTGTGAGGGTGGGAATAGTGGGTATATGCTCTGACACCTATATTATGTGCCCTCCAAGAATCAATTAGATGCAGTTTGCTGAGAGAGCGGTTTATAGATTTACTAAAGGCTTTGGAAGAGGGGGCCACCTTGCTTCTATCAAGAGCTGGGTGTGCAGATAGATTGAAGTCGCCTCCAATTATCAAATAAGGTGAGATATATTGTTCTAGTATGTTAAAGAATTTAGTGAAAAATGTTGTCTGGGCTTCGTTTGGGGCGTAAAGGGAAGCAATAGTGACATTTCGTCTATTTATACTGCCCTTTAAGATGATGAATCTACTGTCTTCATCTTTGTAAATAGATTGGGGTTCGAAAATAATGGAATTTTTAATAAAAATAGCGACACCACGTGATTTATTGGAGAATGTAGTATAGTGGAATTGGTTGAATGATTTGTCAAAATACTGTGGGTGATTGGAGGTAGAGAAGTGGGTCTCTTGCATTAGTATTATGTCAGCGCCCAATCTCTTGTACTGTTTGAATGCCTTTTTACATTTATTGGGAGAGTTGAGGCCTTGGACATTATGGGAGAATACTTTAAGACCCATATTTATTGAGGATGATAATTCTAATTGTATAGAAGAGGATCAATATGTACCAAAATAGAGGAGACAGTACAAATGGGATGATATTGAGGTGATAGGTTATGCATAATTTCATCGAATGAAAAGAGATCAATAGCTCTGTATTAATATTTAAATTCAGTATATAAATCCTATGTAGAATAATTGATAAACATTTAGAATTACCCAAAATAGAATGACCTGAAATAAGAAGTCTTCCAAAAAGTATATTATTTGCATAAATTGCCATAAGGGCTAAGATAACAACAACTGAAATAACAAAAAAAAGGGGACTGAAGGACTTAAAGTCGTTCAGCCTAGTAAATTCTACCAAAGGACTAAATTGTCCAATTTCCGCCGGAGGGGAACGCAGCCCCCCTCCAGGAGAAGGCAGAGCCGCAGGCCCCTCAGGCAGAATGGGGGTCAAACTAGCGACGGCGGATGGGCCAGGCAATTTGAAAAGTAATAACTAGGTATGAAACCAAAAAAAAAGGGGATTTGTGCATGGTAAGAATACTATAGGGCTAACATTAGCATATCACTAAATGTTAGATAACCTCTAGAAGGGAACGAGAAGAACATTTTTATAACAAGTTTTTTTTTCCTCCTCTACCTCTCCCCTTTATCCGAAAAAAAAAAAAAAAAAAAAAGGGGGAAAAAATTGTTAGGAACCAAAGGAGCAAACCCATGAATAGTATACACTATAACAAATTTGCTGAATATCATACTACTCTGGGGTGTAGTTATTGGTCAGAAGGTTCCACTGCAAAATGCTGTAGCTTAATATAACATCTATGATGTCTGGTCATAAGTAAGGAGGGTGATTATGAGATCTGAAAACCTGAATAGGAGAAGAAAAACAAAAGAAAGAACCAACAGAATATACAAAAAATAATAAGAACAAGGGAACAGGGGAACTTCCCTTCTCAGCCCCACCACCCCCTAATATAACCCCTTTCAATCCTATTCCTTCCAGAGGAAGAGTCAATGAAAAATAGAAAAAAAAAATAATAATGTTCGTATGGGAAGGGGATTGAGTAATGTTCTGATCCAAGGTTCTGAGCCAGGGTTGATTGTAGCGTCAGGAGGATTTACATTAAGCTTGAAGGTTACCTCATCGCTGGGGTGTTAGGCAGGGGAGAAGAGTAGAAACTGAAATTTTGATGACATCCAGTGAAAGTGGCCGCGAATAAATCGCTTACTTAATTGCTGTATGAACAGATCAGGCGACACGATCTTGGGGGGAGTGTTGTTGCCATCTTCTTAGTTCTCTCGGATTGCGTCTAGTGGAGGGGGTAGACCATATAGGTGAAGATCTAGGAGTAGCAGGTAAACGCTGTGATGGTTGTGGGTCTAGCAGTCCCAGTTTAATGAGCAGATCTTTTCCTTCAATGACATTATAAACAGTGTAGGTATTGCCATTATGAGTTAATGACAATTTAAACGGGAATCCCTATCTGTATTTGATTCTGGCTGTTTGAAGGACATTTGTAACTTCTTTCATCCTGCGTCTTCGGTCCAAAGTCGCAGGGGAGATGTCAGGGAAAATCTGCAGCCTAATCCCATCTAATTCTATGGATGGGGAGTTCCTGGCAGCACGCATTATATCTTCTTTGGTGAGAAAGTCCTTCATACACATTATTATATCTCTGGGGGGTTTATCTGCTGTAGGTTTTGGACGTAGAGCCCTGTGCATTCGATCACATGCAAAAGCAGAGAGAGGTTTGTCTGGTACTAGGTTATGGAACAGCTTTGTAATGACTTGGTTAATGTCTGAGAAAGACTCTGGAACTCCACGAACTCTTATGTTATTACGTCTGTTCCTATTATCGAGATCTTCAATGTGAGCCTGCATAAAAGAAAAACTGTCTGCCAATGTTTCATAGTCCTTTCTGAGGTCATTATGTGCAATGGCTAGTTCGTCATGCTTGTCTTCTAATAGGTCTGTGCGCCCTCCTATACTGGCAATCTCCTGTGAGAGAGCGGTGGTGGATTTGTGAATCTCCTTCTCTAATTTGTCCACAAATCTGTCATAGATTGCTGACAAGCTTGCATCTAGATCGGCCTTGGAAAGGGGCTGTGAGTACTCACTGTCTTTGGATGCATGCTCCGGACCGCTGGAGGCCGCATGGTGGCCGGCGCCATTTTGGGTCATCCTCCTCTCCATGCTCATAAGGTAGTTTGTGAGGGTATGTTGGGAGCGGTTCTGTCGCCCCTTTTTGCCGGATGGCATGCACAGAGTGATCCCACGGGGGTGATCGGGCAGATGGTGCAGATTTTGGTTGGGAATAGCCCCGGGTATCGTGCCTGGCCTGCCTCGTCAGACGGAGCTCAGCTCAGCAGCGTCTGTCCCGCATCGCGCCGCGCATGCGCCCCCGATTTCTGTAGTTCTAACCTACCCTTAAAATTTTCCACATTTTGTCATGTTACAACCAAAAACATAAATGTATTTTACTGGAATTTTATGTGATAAACCAACACGAAGTGGCACATAATTGTGAAGTGGAAGGAAAATGGTTTTCAAAATCTTTTACAAATAAATATGTGAAAAGTGTGACATGCATTTGTACAGCCCCCTTTACTCTGATACCCCTAACTAAAATCTAGTGTAACCAATTGCCTTCAGAAGTCACCTAATTAGTAAATAGAGTCCACCTGTGTGTAGTTTAATATCAGTATAAATACAGATGTTCTGTGAAGCCCTCAGAGGTTTCTTAGAGAACCTTAGTGAACAAACAGTATCACCAGACAGGTCAGGGATAAAGTTGTGGAGAAGTTTAAAGCAGGGTTAGGTTATAAAAAAAAATATACAAAGCTTTGAAACATCTCACGGAGCACTGTCCAATCCATTATCCAAAAATAGAAAGAATATGGCACAACTGCAAACCTACCAATCATGGCTGTCCATCTAAACCAGTGTTTCTCAACTCCAGTCCTCAAGGCGCCCCAACAGGTCATATTTTCAGGATTTCCATCAGATGAAACAGCTATGGGAATTACTAAGGCAGTGAAACTGATCAAATCACCTGTGCAGAATAATGGAGAGCCTGAAAACATGGCCTGTTGGGGCGCCTTGAGGACTGGAGTTGAGAAACACTGATCTAAACTGATAGGCCAGGAGAGGAGAGCATTAATCAGAGAAGCAGCCAAGAGGCCCATGGTAACTCTGGAGGAGCTGCAGAGATCCACAGCTCAGGTGGGAGAATCTGTCCACAGGACAACTATTAGTCGTGCACTTCACAAATCTGGCCTTTATGGAAGAGTGGCAAGAAGAAAGCCATTGTTGAAAGAAAGCCATAAGAAGTCCCATTTTCAGTTTGCGAGAAGTCATGTGGGGAACAGAGCAAACATGTGGAAGAAGGTGCTCTGTTTAGATGAGACCAAAATTTAACTTTTTGGCCTAAAAGCAAAATGCTATGTGTGGCGAAAAACTAACACTACACATCACGCTGAACACACCATCCCCACTGTGAAACATGGTGGTGGCATCATCCTGTTATGGGGATGCTTTGCTTCAGCAGGGACAGGGAAGCTGGTCAGAGGTGATGGGAAGATGGATGGAGCCAAATACAGGGCAGTCTTGGAAGAAAGCCTGTAATGCTGCGTACACACGGGTGGACTTTTCGATGGACTTTCCGACGGACTTTCCGAATGAACGGACTTGCCTACACGCGATCAACCAAAGTCCAATGGATTCGTACGTGATGATGTACGACCGGACTAAAACAAGGAAGATCATAGCCAGTAGCCAATAGCTGCCCTAGCGATGGACTCAAGTCCGTCGGAAAGATTTGAAACATGTTTTTTATTTCTAGGTCATTTCTAGGTCCGTCAAACTTTTGGGAAAAAAAGTCAGCTGGAGCCCACACACGATCGAATTATCCGACGGACTCTGGTCCGCCGGACCAAGTCTGCCGTAAAGTCCGCTCGTGTGTACGCGGAATTAGAGTCTGCAAAAGACTTGAGACTGGGGTGGAGGTTCACCTTCCAGCAGGACAACAACCCTAAACATACAGCCAGAGCTACAATGGAATGGTTTAGATCTTCATGTGTTAGAATGGCCCAGTCAAAGTCCATACCTAAATCCAATTGAGAATCTGTGGAAATACTTGAAAATTGCTTTTCACAGACACTCTCCATCCAATCTGACAGAGCTTGAGCTATTTTGCGCAGAAGAATGGGCAAAAATGTCACTCTCTAGATGTGCAAAGCTGGTAGAGACATCCCCAAAAAGACTTACCTCTGTAATTGCAGTGAAAGGAGGTTCTACAAAGTAATGACTCAGGGGGGCTGAATACAAATACACGCCAAACTTTTCACATATTTATTTGTAAAAAATGTTGAAAACCATTTATCATTTTCCTTTCACTTCACAATTATGTGCCACTTTGTGTTGGTCTATCACATAAAATCCCAATATATTTACGTTTTTGGTTGTAAAATGACAAAATGTGGAAAATATCAAGGGGTATGAATATTTTTCAAGGCACTGTACTTCTTATCCTAGGATGACAACTCTGTTCCTCCATAGATACAATATGGCAAGAGAAAGTTGCCATCCTAGGACAGGAAGTGTGTTACTGGAAGGATTACCAGGTCTATAAAGGGAAAAAGCACGAATAAATAAAACAAATGTGGCCACCACATCTAGGAATTGGTAAGCTGCAATGCATTATTTTTTTCTTCTTGGGCTTATATACATTTCAAGTTTTTATTTTAAATGTCTGGAGGTCTGATTTTAAATTATTGCTCAGTATAGAAGATTCATTTGTGCTTATTCTGAGAGGTACATAACTATAATAGTGTGTGTTTTTATGTGTTAGTAATGCCGCGTACACACGACCGGTTTTGCTGTCGGAATAAATTCAAGCTGTCTTGCATACACACGATCACACCAAAGTCCAACTGTCCAGAATGATGTGACGTACAACACGTACGACGGGACTAGAAAATGGAGGTTCAATAGCCAGTAGCCAATAGCTTCCGTCTCGTACTTGCTTCAGAGCATGCGCCGTTTTTGGTACGTCGGAACAGCATACAGACGATCGGTTTTACCGATAGTAATTACCGTATTTATCGACGTATAACACGCGCCGGCGTATAACACGCACCCCAAGTTTAGGAGGGAATTTTAAGGAAAAAAACTTTTAGGAGGGAAGTTTAAGGAAAAAAAACTTACATTTAAATGCCCATCAATGCAGCCTTATCAGTGTCCATCTGCAGCTTTGTCAGTGCAGCCTTGCCCCACTGCAGCCTTGTCAGTGCAGCTTTGCCCCAGTGCAGAATTGTCAGTGCAGCTTTGCCCCAGTGCAGCCTTGTCAGTGCAGCTTTGCCCCAGTGCAGCTTTGCCCCAGTGCAGCCTTGTCCCCAGTGGTCAGTGCAGCCTTGCCCCCAGTGGTCAGTGCAGCCTTGTCCCCAGTGCCGCTGACATACATAAGTTTAGTGTGTATTTTTAAATATGGCGCCGCGGAGTTCGGAGGGACACAGTGACTGGGCGGAGCCGAGATACACATAGCCGAGGGTTCTCGGCTCTTCTCGGCGCCATTCATAGTCACGCCCAGTCCCTATGATGGACATAACAGAGGTCCAATGGCGGGACTGTGAACGGCGCCGAGATGTGTATCTCGGCTCCGCCCAGTCACTGTGTTCTCGGCGGCTCTCGTTCAGCTGAACGAGCGCCGCCGAGTCCCTCCAAACTCCGTGGCGCCACATTTAAAAATACACGCTATGTGAATGTCGGCTGCGATCGCGGCGATTGCTCCGATAGATCACAAAAATAGCGGGGATCGGCGTATAACACACACCCACGATTTTCCCCTGATTTTAAGGGGAAAAAAGTGCGTGTTATACGCCAATAAATACGGTTCCATCGGAAAAATTTAAAACATGTTCTATATCTAAGTCCGTCTGAATTTTCGATGGGAAAAGTCAGATGGGGCATACACACGATCGGAATATTCGATGAAAAGCTCCCATCGGACTCTTTCTGTCAGAAATTACGCGGCATTACACATGTGAAATTTTATGTGTTAGTTACAATTGTAACACTTTTCTTCTGCTTTTCTATTTTATTGTGTAGAATTCCCCCAGGGAAAGTGTCATGGAGGCTGAAGGTGCTGAAATGCAAGATACTGTACAAACAGATAGCGGACAAGATGGACCCCCCACATCCTTGAATCCAGTGAGCTTTGAAAACTATTCTCAAGTCGTCTTCCCAAACATTCTGAATTCTTATCCCCCTAAAACTGATATCCTATGCAGCTTTCACAAAAGAAAATACTTCACATCTGGCACCAAAGACTGGATAGGAATATTTAAGGTAAGTTGATATGAAGTTTTACACTCACCGGCCACTTTATTCGTTACACCTGTTCAATTGCTTGGTAACACAAATTGCTAATCAGCCAATCACATGGCAGCAACTCAATGCATTTAGACATCTAGACGTGGTGAAGACGACTTTGCTAAAGTTCAAAATGAGCATCAGAATGGGGAAGAAAGGGGATTTAAGTGGCTTTGAATGTGGCATAATTGCTGGTGCCAGACGGGCTGGTCTGAGTATTTCAAAAACTGCTCATCTACTGGGATTGTCACACGCAACCATCTCTAGGGTTTATAGAGAATGGTTCGAAAAAGAGAAAATATCCAATGAGCGGCAGTTGTGTGGAGTTAAATGCCTTTTTGATGTCAGAGGTCAGAGGAAAATGGGCAGACTGGTTCGAGGTGATAGAAAGGCAACAGTAACTCAAATAACCACTCATTACAACCAAAGTATGCAGAATACTGTCTCTGAACGCACAGCACATCGAACTTTGAAGCAGATGGGCTACAGCAGCAGAAGACCACACTGGGTGCCACTCCTGTCAGCTAAGAACAGGAAACTGAGGCTACAATTCGCACAGACTCACTAAAATTGGACAAGAGAAGATTGGAGAAACATTGCCTGGTCTGATGAGTCTCGATTTCGGCTGTGACATTCAGATGGTAGAGTCAGAATTTGGTGTAAACAAAATGAAAGCATGGATCCATCCTGCCTTGTATCAACAATTCAGGCTGGTGATGGTGTAATGGTGTGGGGGATATTTTCTTGGCACACTTTGGGCCCCCTAGTACCAATTGAGCATCGTTTAAACACCACGTCCTACCTGAGTATTGTTGCTGATCATGTCCATCCCTTTATGACTGTGTACCCATCTAATGATGGCTTCTTCCAGCAGGATAATACACCATGTCACAAAGCTCAAATCATCTCACCACTGGTTTCTTGAACATGACAATGAGGTCACTGTACTCCAATGGCCTCCACAGTCACCAGATCTCATCCAATAGAGCACCTTTGGGATGTGGTGGCACTAGAACTCTGTTCTCCTCACTCTGTTAGCGTGAGGAGAAAAAATAACCGGTTGCCGGCTCTGTTTACATCACATGATCAGCTGTCATTGGCTGACAGCTGATCACGTGGTAAGGCGTCGGGATCGACCCCTTACTCCGATCTGTGATCAGCAAAGTCTCATAGACTCGCTGATCACAGAGCGCGCCGTGTGTGCCCTGCAGGGGGCGCGCAGGCCGCTCGAGCACGAGAGGAGGTCTATTGATGCCCTCCCGGCAAAGTAGGTCCGCGCTGTAGCCGTCATTCAGCTATAGCGCAGATCTGAAGGGGTTAAACTAGCAATAAACACCAAAACAATAATTTTATATATTGTAGCTTACCAATCCTTAGATGCGGTGGCTGCATTCGTTTTCTTTTTTCCTTTATTTCAGATGGTGATCCAGAAAGTAACACACTTTCTGTCTTAGGGTGTCTCCACTCTGGATGGAGGAGCAACAAGGACACCCTTGGACAGCACCATTGTCAATCTGGGGAGAGTGTGGTGTTATAGTGTTAGATTCGCTAATCTATATATAATACCACCCCTCCCAGTACAAGTCCTCAACCCAAATTACCACTTCTTGCACAAATTCCCCCTCCCAGTACAAATCCTCTCTCCCCTTCTGCACAATTCCTCTTACCAATCCCCCCCATCACTCCTTACAGCATAAATCCACCCCCAGCACAGATCCCCCCCCCCTCCCTTCAGGTCATATGGCCCCCCAGTGAAATGTTTCCCTCCCGAAACCTTGAAACAGACCTCAAGCCAGTGTGGCTGAATACAGGGGGACATTCCTCCTCCTGACTCCTTCTCTTCCTCTTTTACATGATACACATCAGAGTCAAGAGGTATCCTAGCTTCCCTTGGGTCTGATGTGTATTGTTGTTACTGGTATCCCTGGGGAGAAATACCAGCTGCTGCAGAGGGGGAGATTGAAGTGCTAAGGTCCCAAGGCACCCTGCAGGAGATGTGGGGCAGGTGCCCTGGGTGCCCCGGGTGCCCCTGCCAGGTGATTTTGTGGAGCCAAATGCCAATACTTGTTCTGGCATGGGGCTTCGGGACACAACCAGGATCTGCGGGACCCCTGGGATTTTGATGAAATCTCCAAACAGCAGCTGTGCCAAGCGAGTGCCCCCCTTTCATTACTATGCGGCAGGGCAGCCAGTCTGAGGATGTTTCCCTCTGGATCTCTGTTTACAGGAAGACAGAAGATTGAAATACAATTGCAGTTTAGCTGGTGGCTATCCTGGATGCATTATATTTGCCTAATGCCGGCCATACATGGTTCGAATTTCGTAAGAATTTTCTTTCGAAAATCATATGAAAGAATTTTCGTATGAATTTCGCATCATTAGTGGGCTGCAACAATGGCCGATTTTCATGCGGAAATCAAATTTGAGGAATCGGACATGTTGGAAATTTTTAGAAAAACAAACGATTTTCTAATCAATGATGGGAGAATCGTGCGAGAAATGTAATAAGAAAAGAAAATTTACGGAGAGAAAAGAAGATTCCCGGCCAAGAAAATTCTTTTCTGTAGCAACATGCAGTGAAATTGAAGGCTTGGTCGGCCGAATTTCGAAAATCAATGGTGGCCTCATCGGATCACAAAAAAAACGAACTTTCTGATTTTGAAAAGAAAATTCGTTCGAAATTCGACCGTGTATGGCCTGCTTTAAAGTGTGTAAGTCAGCATTCTTAATGTTTTTGATAAAGTAAGGAAGGTTAGGAACTCTCTTAGGATTTTAATGCTATCTGTGTTCCCATGGTATGGGATGATTTACTCTTCCTGTACAGGGCAAATCTTAAAATGCAGGCACTTGTTCTGGTGACATAACAGAACAGGGGAGACAAAGAGAGGTGCCAAGTAGCTGTCGATCGATGTAGAACGATTTATTGTTAAAACATAAACTTACAAGTAAATACACTCACAATAGACTTTTGGGTAACAGGTAGTATGGTGCAGGGTGTGTTCTCGGATAATCCTGTCAGTGGACGCCATGGAGAGGGAGCTGTCAAGCTGAAAGAACGACCTGTCAACCCAAAGGGTGTGTGGCCAATCGGGGCGTGTTTTGGGGGCAAGCCTCGCTTCCTTCCTCAGCTGTTCTGGTGACAGCTGGATAAGAGAGAACTTTCCTTCATGTTGGAGAGATTTTCTCTACCTTCCTGTTGTGTCTATAAGTCATAAAGTAAAATCAAATTTCCCTATTATAGCAAGGATAAACCTCTGCGCTACCTCAATATCATATAAAGTGACTTGTGCGCGTGAGTATGTGTGCAAATAGCCTAAATATGCACCCACTGTGTTCCCACTAGTAGTATTGATATGTAGGTATTGTCAGGGTTGGGATCTCAGCCCTTCCTTCTCTGTGCTCAGATTGCTCAGCTGTCGCTTAATTGCCAGTACTCATCGTTCCACAGTAGCTCACCTGTTGATCATCTCCTGTCTGTCAGCCAAGCCCACAGCCAACCCCTAATGGCTTTTTAAACTGCTTGGTTCATTTCTTGAATGCCTTCGCCTTGGTCAACATTTCTAGAGACTCTCTGCTGTGTTCCCGTTGAAGACTTGCCTGGCTGACGTCCCATCTGGTTCCTGATCCTGTCTGCTGCCTCTGACTATGCTGATCTCTGGCTTCCTGATTGCCTGGCTTGTTCTGATTACCCGATTTGGTTGAATAAAAATAATTACCACCGCTCCGGACAAATCAATCTGATGTCTCTTATCTTCCACTATGCAATGAAGGAGAGAGCCCCAGGTGCTGGCGATTGCTGGTACAATTGTATTCGTGCAGAAAAGATCTGGACAGCCACACACTGAGATGGGCAAAGTAAAATCGTTCCAATCTATATGGTATCAAGGGTGTTTCCACTTTATGCTGTTAACCTGCTAATGAGTGCTGAGGTCTCATGCGGCTAGTATTCAGCTGCTCAGTATTGTCTCATTAACGTTAGGTCACATGTTATGTATTTTATGTATAAATGTGGTCACCATTTTTATGTAAGCCAGCTATGAGCAAGCGCTCAGCTAGAGCGTGAAACGCGTCAACGGCTAAGCTGTATTGCTCCAGCGGTGTCATGTTCTGTATTATTCCGTGTTTTGAATAAAGAAGATTTTACTTTGCCCATCTCAGTGTACGGCTGTCCAGATCTTTTTCGCATGAATACAATTGTACCCGATTTGGTTACCGAACCCTGGCTATGTTTTGCCTCGTTTACCAGTTGTACCATTTTAACCATTTTATTAAATGGTGTGATTTTACTGCATTTTCTGTCTCTGTCTGATTCATGGTTTTTGACAGGTATAAACGGTGTTGCGCAAACTCACTTATATACAGTATAGTGCATAATATAAATCTCAAGTAGTATCAATGTAAACATATATCAAACAATTCATTAACTATAAACTGCATAATAATAGTGCAGTCCAAAACAAAATACATATGTGATGATAAAGTGTGTATTAGTTCATTTTCCATTGGTGACATCTACTCTCTTCAAGAGATGAAAGCTGCGTATGTAAACGTGCAAATATAAGTGGTGTGCTTCCACTCCCGCGCTCTCTCCTGACACGGGAGCGTCTCCGGGTACTACTCTATGGGAGATATTTTGTCTCACCCTAACATATGGATACGTGCCTTAAAGGGATCACCACACATCTGATCCAGGACCAGGCACATATTGGTGGATCATCACCCAAGGATGTTATTGTAATCAAAAGGCGCAGTTGATTACATAAGGAGGTGAGAGTTCTGTGAGCACATTGGTGTCACAGGGAGGTGGAAGCAGGAATCCTATGAAGAAGTCAATGTGACGAAACAAGTCGGAGGCGTGGCTGTACGGCATCCCAGCATTTGTTCGTAACATGTGACGCATTGCGCTCTGCACTGGCTGGTTAATATCACCTCGGATTGTTGAGGAGCTAACAAGGGGAGGGGTGAGACTCATATGCTGTATCCCGGGTCCGCCATGACCACCAGTACATTGCCATTAGCAGTCACAAGGAGTTTCTGTTTTATGCTGTTTTAACCTTTTTAGAATGTGGGTACAATGATAGAAGACTTTTTTTCTGCAATTTAATAAATGCTCTTAAACGGTATCACACTATTGGAAGCATTATTTCTTTTCATGGAGACACATGTTTGCCTGGTGAGGAGTGCTGCTGATTAAAGAAACCCATATGCTGTGGACGCTGCTCCATCCAGTCTGAACAGCCCTTTTGGGTGCCTTATCACTGCATATACGCCGAGCATGAGAGTGCAAGGCAATATTTTTTGGTGAGTGCGGCTCCATAAGAGTGGATCACAATCACGGCCGGTGTGGTGTAGGAGATGTCTATGACACAGGAAGATTTATGTTTTAGATTCACCTTTTGATACACACTACTTTGCACGGACTTTATTTTGACATTTCATCTCCTAGACATGTGCACAGCCAAAAAATTTGTTCATTTTCGTTTTCGTTTCATTAGTTTATTTTTTTTTTTCGTTTTTCGGGTCATTCGTTATGATCGCGATTCGTAAATTCGTTCATTCGTAAATTCGTAAATGCGTTCGTTCGTACATTCGTACATTTGTAAATTTGAACATTCGTTCATTCGTACATTTTTACATTTGTTAATTTGTAAATTCGTACATTCGTAAATTCGTAAAATCATACATTTGTAAATTAGAAAATTCAGAAATTTGTAAATTCGAAGTTTGAAAATCCAAAAACCCGAAAATTCAAAAATCTGAAATAGTAACTAACTATTAAATTATAGGTATTGTAATTTCCTTTCAAATTTGACTGTCAGTGAATGTAACAAATACGCATTTATCTGAAGTTACGAATTATCCAAAACGAATGCTGCGTCTAAACAAATGGAACGGAACAAATTAATAATAAATAATAATAATAAAACGTTGTTATTATTATTATTGTTATTTATTATTATTAATTCATTACGTTCCATTCCATTTTTTCGGATCATTCATAACTTTGGATACATTTGTATTTGTTACGTTCACTAACAGCCAAATTTTAAAGGAAATTACAATACCTATAATTTAAAAGTTACTAGTAATTACTAACAGTTAAGTTATTATTAGTTAACTATTATTTCAGATTTCCGAATTTACAAATTTACGAATTCACTAATTTACTAATGTACGAATGTACGAATGTACATTCGTAAATTGCGAATGTACGAATGTAGGAATGCCCGAATTTACGAATGTCAAATTTTATCGAATTTACGAATATTCGGAAAAAAATCGTTAAACAAGTTTTCGTTAATTCGGATATTCCCAAATTAACGAATTTGTCGAAATTCGTTAAAAAACGAATTCGGAACGAAACGAATTGCACATGCCTATCTAATATTGCATGAACTGTTTTACAGATGTTCTGACCTTTTATATAATTTTCTTTTGTTACTAAAGGAAATGTTTATTCATATATTTATTTAAAGGATCACGGTTATATACCTTAGAGTTGTTCGGCAGAGTTATGGCACTCATTACAGTTATATAATATATGATTGTTTGATATGGCTATAGCACTTTCAATTGTAGTGACTTATATCACCGGTCATCACTAATAAGTATTTGATCCACCGTAATTTAATTTTTTTTTTTTTTTCAAATAACATTTTTTATTGATATCATTCGTGTCTGCGGTACAATTCAGAGAAACAAAAAGAAAAGATAAAACAGAGGTTTTGAATACCATAGATATACCTGACGTGCAGTATATGCTTACATACATTTCGATACGTCTATATGCCCATAATATTTTAGTGTCCATCTTTTAACAGTTCTATTGGCATGTAAGTATTGCTGATATTTTTAATAAGTTGTAACTTGTAGTCTGTGACTATAGGAATCACAGGAAAGTGTAGTATTGAAGAATAGAGAGATATACTAGAAAAAAAAAAGGGGGGGGGGTAGAGGGGGTAGGAAAGTCATCCAAGTGGGGATAATACCTGGTCATGGTGGGTCCTCCCGGAGATGCCATAGCTCCCAGACCCTGTTGTGTGCCTCCAATCTGTCCTGTATTCTGGTCGTCATTTTCTCCATCAGTTCTACATCCTTGATTCTAGTGTATAAGTCTTCCATTGAAGGTGGGGTAGTGCTTTTCCAGTGTAACGCTACAAGGCATTGTGCTGCTGTGAGTACGTGGCGCATTAACTTCTTAAGTGGCTTAGTGGGAAGGGGGGCGTGACCGGATGTTGAGGTGAGGGAAGGTGCTGTGGCCGTACCCAGCTCTCACCCCTCGCTCCGGCTCCTATGCATGACACAGTGTGATCCGAGGGAGACGCCGTAGAAGGGGGACGCCTGGAGTAACTGCTGCTGTGACACGCCGCCGCACTGTGCTGGGCTACTCGCACGGAGCTCTCCCGGACGTAGCATCAGCGGCGCCTGTCCCAGTGAGAGAGGGAGGCGCCGACACCTGGGATTGAGCAACGTTGCTGGAGTGCCCCTGGAAGGACCGGGCAGCAAAGGATCCTGTCTGAAGCGCTGGAGGGGTGAGTCGGCAGCTACTTTGTACACTCACCCATAGCACACCATAGTATAAAGGCCTTGTAGTAAAAGACATTTACCGCTGCAAATCCGGCAGGAGAATAAGAGGCACACAGACCCAGAAACCAGGGCAGAGCCCAGCACTGTATTGTGAATAGCAGCACCCTGTCGGAAATGTCAAGGAAGAAGGGGATGGAGGACGGGCCAGCTCAACAAGGGACAGGGGCTCTTGGAACTCGCAGCACTAAGGAGAAGGGGAACCAAGTGGCCGCCAAATTGGAGCGCTTTGCGCACACCCCAAACCAAACCCCTAAAAAACCTAGCAGCACAGGGGGGGGTCAGCAGCAAGCTGGCCACCCTGGGAGGAGAAGCCAGTCCCAAGAAAACAGGACTTTGGTTGCTATGCCATCAGCGGGTCCGGCAGCAGGTGGGGCCCCAGAAAAGCAACAGGTATCGGGCCCGGAGGGGGCGGTAGGGGCAGGCCAGGGGGGTCCAGTGAATGAGAGGGAGCCATCCCTAAATGATATTCTCATAGCCGTCAATACCTGCAGGCAATCAATCAACGATCTGTCTGAGCAACTTAAAGGCATTAGAGATGAATTGCTTGCTGTTAAGGGGGAAGTGCGCATAGTATGTACCCGGACAACAGCTCTCGAGGAGAGGTTCAGCCAAATGGAAGACGACGTGTATCCATTAAAACAAGAAGTAGCACTCATGAAAATTCAACTGAAAGATTGTTTGCTGAAAATGGACAGCATGGAGAACAGGTTGCGCAGAGAAAATCTGAGGGTACTTGGGCTCCCAGAGGGCTGTGAGGGGAATAATCCCATTCAATTCATGGAGGACTGGTTGAGGGAGAAATTTGGCAAGGACTCATTTTCAAACACCTTTGCTATTGAGCACGCACATAGGATAGGCCCCAGGGCCCCAGCTCCAGGAGGCCACCCCATGCCCCTCATTTTTAAGCTTTTATGTTTCCGGGACAAGGTCACTATTTTACAGAGAGCACAATGGAGCTAGGATTTCAATTTATCCAGATTTTTCCCCCGAGCTACAGAGACAAAGAGCTAAATTTGGAGAATGTAAACGAAAGCTTCAACTCAGAATTAATTATGCGCTCTTGTACCCGGCACGGTTGCGTGTCTCAGCTCTGGGGGAGGTCAGGTTTCTTTCTACCCCCAACGAAGTGTTAACTTGGTTAGAAAAGAACGAAGAGAGAATTAAGCGGGGTGAAGGAAGCTAGGCGTTTTTCTTTTTTTTTTGGAACTTTTGTTTACTTGGTTTCTTGTTTTTTTTTCTTCTGTGTTTTAAATCTTTTTTTCTCTCGACTTTATGATGATGTAACTTGGGAGTGGAGTGGGGGGAGGGGGGAGGGGGGTTTAAAAATGAATTCAAATGCACTTATAGAGGTAAATGCACAATTTATATGCACAGTAACAAGCAAAAAAAAATTTCTCTTATTTTTTTATTTTTGGGGAAAAGTCCCCTCCTACTGGGTTTGGCGCACGGTTTTCTTTTTCTTAAAGCCTCAAAAGGCCTAGAAGGTCACAATAGAAGCTCGAGGGTTAGGCCAAAAATTGGGCATGGGGTAGTGTGTGGGTGGGGGAGGGGAGTGGGGGGGTCAGTGGGAGGGGGGAGGAGAAGGGGGGTGGGGGGTGGGGGGAGGTAGTGTGTAGATGGGGGGGAGGGAGGGGGGAGTGGGGGGGTTGGTGGGAGGGGGGAGGGGAATGGGGGGTGGGGCGTGGGGGGAGAGGTGGAGGTACACAATCAAGGACGGATGGTAGGGAGTGTTGATATGAGGGGACGCGAATGGGTTCAGGTTGCTAGATTAAAGGGATGGAAAAAAGGTAGGGTGATATATAGCATTCACAAAAGGGGGTGGTTTGGTTCACTAGGAGGCCAAAGTACTGCAAAAGCACCAGACCTAACGCCCTATGAGCATTAAAAGAAGGTGTAATAAAATCCCGGATATGGAAAAAGGGGTTAATATATGCTCATGGAACGTAAGGGGGATAAAGGATAGCCTTAAAAAACGAGTAATTTTCTCAATAGCTAAAAAGGGGAATGTCAAAATACTCTGCCTCCAGGAGACCCATCTGGTAAAAGATACTATTCAAACTCTAGGCAATAAGCAGTTTCAGTCACAGTTTCATTCTACTCACTCATCCTATGCAAGAGGGGTGAGTGTATTGATAAGTACAGATTTGGCTTTCTCCTGTGGTCAGAGTAAAGTGGATGAATATGGAAGGTATATTTTTCTTTCTTGCTTAATAGAAAATAAAAGATTAATACTAGCCAATGTTTATATCCCTCCCCCATTTAGTATGGTAATACTGGAAGATCTAGCTAGGTTTATAGTGGATTCCCCTGGGACCCCGGTAATAGTAATGGGGGACTTTAACATGACGATGAATAGAAGCATAGACAGGTTCCCACCAAAGGGTAAAGCTGGGGAGGCCGCCAGGAGTCCCCTTCTGCAATATTGCGTTGAAGTAGGGCTGGTAGACATCTGGAGGAGGAGGTATCCGGGGGTGAGGCAGTATTCATGCCACTCCAGGACCCATGCCGCCTTATCCAGAATCGACCTCGTTTTAGGTAACGAGGAAGCTCTAAATGTAGTGGAGGAAATAACCTACGAGCCAAGAGGTGTTTCGGACCATACGCCAGTCATTACCACTGTGAAGGTAGGAGGGCAATACAGTAGAGGTAGCTGGAAGATTAACCCCTTCTGGCTCCAACTTATAGGAGAGGAAGAGAAAATAATGGAGGGGTTGTCAGAGTTTATCAACATAAATTTAGGATCAGCCCCATTGGGGGTGGTATGGGACTCTCTGAAGGCATACCTCCGAGGAGCCTTAATTCAGAAAATGGCATATGTAAAAAAACAGTCACAAGGAGAGGAACTAGGAGCCAAAGAAAGGGCAAGATCGGCTGAGGCGCAGTTCATAGTAACACCATCCCAAGCTAACTATGAGAGTTGGGTGGGGAGACAGGAAGAGTATAGTAGGGTACTCCGAGAGAAGATGGAAAAGATTAGTTCTTTTCAGAGACGGAGCTTTTTTGGAGAAGGAGAGCGAGTCGGGAAAGCTCTGTCTCTGATAATTAAGGCAAACGGCCCCCCGAGTGCTGTGCCAGCAATTGAGGGGAGAGAAGGAGTAATAAAAAAAACTACCCCTGACATATTAGGCGAATTTAGGACATACTTTGAGAAGCTATATAGCTCCTCCAGAACAGATGTGGAGGGGGAAATGCAAAGCTTCTTTGAGGGGTTGGGGATAACTCCGGTATCGAACGAGGATCGGGAAATGCTGGACGCCCCATTGACTCTCAAAGAATTGCAAAGGGCAGTGGGAGACATGGCGGGCCAAAAATTGCCGGGCCCGGATGGCCTGCCCATAGAAATATTTAAAAAATATGGGGAGGTGTTGCTACCCTTACTCTTGGAGGTATTTAATGGAGCTAGGGAGGAAGGAACATTGCCCCCCTCTATGTCAGAAGCCATAGTAATAACTTTGCTGAAAGAAGGGAAGAACCCAATAGACATGACCTCATATAGGCCCATCTCGCTCTTATGTTCGGACGTGAAGATCTTAGCAAAAATATTAGCCGCAAGGCTGAATAAGATAATTTCCAAACTAATACATGTAGACCAGACCGGGTTTATCCCGGATAGATCCACAAGTATGAACATAAGGCGGGTATATCTTAACATGCAAATACCTATAGAAAATAGCGGCAAGAGAGCAATTCTCTCATTAGATGCAGCCAAAGCCTTCGACTCTCTGGAATGGCATTACTTATGGAAGGTGTTGGCGGAATACCAGTTTGGCTCTGGGTTTGTTCAGTGGCTAAGATTGTTGTAAAACAATCCGAGGGCCAAGGTTAAAATCAATGGACAGTGCTCGGAGTGGTTCCAGCTGAGCAGGGGTACGAGACAGGGGTGTCCTTTGTCCCCCCTGCTCTTTGCTTTGGCAATTGAGCCCTTAGCTGCTGCTCTGAGGACGGCACAGGGCGTACAGGGGTTTAAAAGGAAGAGAGGGGTGGACAAAGTGGCCCTGTAGGCCGACGACATTCTGCTGTTCTTGGCAGATACGCAGGACTCATTGGAAACTGCTCCTATAGAGGAGTTTGGGGTTTTCTCTGGGTTACTGGTTAATTGGGAGAAATCAGTGATCTTGCCTGTGGATGCCTTGAGCGGGCCCCTTCCTCATCAGGCGTCCCGAGTTCAAGTAGTGAGGCAAATGAAATATTTGGGGATTAATATATCTAGAGATCCAGGACAGTATATATCCGGAAACCTAGTTCCACTTATGAAAAAGCTGAAGCAGAAGTGCCGAGTATGGAGACGCCTCCCCCTCTCGGTTGCTGGGCGCTGCAACCTGATCAAAATGGTCTGGTTACCCCAAATTTTATATGTCCTGCAGAACTCTCCTGTTTGGATTCCCAAGCATTGGTTTAAAAAAATAGATAGTGTGTTCAGAGAGCTCATCTGGAAAAACGGGGTGGCTAGGATCAGCCTGCGGACGCTACGGCAATCAGAGGTGAGGGGCGGTCTGGCGGTACCAGATCCGCGAGACTATTTCTTAGCAGCCCAATTGCAACAGGTGGGAGGCAGTAACAGGCTAAGAGATGTAGGAGAGGGGGGTAGCATCTTGTTGAATGACACCGGACATGACACAATTGCAGAGGGACTAGAAGCAGATTCATTTTGCACCAAATGCCCCACTACACAGATGATGGTCAAGGTCTGGGCACAAGTCAAAAAAATTCTGGGATACACTGGTTTTGCGGAATTTTCCCCACTCTGGGATAACAACAGCCTTAACGAGCTTAAAAAAATGGGACGCTTTGAGGAGTGGGACCGTTAGGGTATTCACTACCTGGCACAGGTGTATAGGGCAGGGAGGTTGAAGCCCTTTCGGGAGCTGGTAGAGGAATATGCAATCTCCAACAGGTCATTTTATAGATATTTACAAATCAGGCATGCCCTGGAGGCACAATTTGGGAAGGAAGCACCAGTGTGGTGTGAAATGGCCTCTTTGAGAAAGCTGATCGATGCGAGCTCCACAAGGGTACTGATCTCTGACATTTATGGATGCCTAAAAGCAGCAGCTCAGGAAGGTATGATGGAAAACAAAAATAGGATCAAATGGGAGAAAGATGTGGGAGCACTCTCGGACGAGCAGTGGGAGTATGTCCTGTCATCGGGGCCCAGAGTCACTCTCTCTCCCTCACAGGTGATGTCTCACTTTTACTTATCTTATAGGGCATATTATACACCCTTGAAATTATTCAAGTGGGGTAAGAGACCAGACTCGAAGTGTCAAAGATGTGGAGGGGCGTATGGAGATTTGATTCATATGTTCTGGCGTTGTCCCAAACTGCATAGATATTGGAAAGGGGTGGTGGAAAAGATAAACCTGGTGTTTGGGACGTCGTCGAGGTTGGAGGCGAGAGAGTGCCTGCTGGGATTGATGGGGGACAAAGTGACCTCAAAGGATATACAGACAGCAAGAGCTAGATGCCTGTTTCAGGGAAGAAAGCTTATTGCACAGCGTTGGCAGAGAAAGGAGGCACCGACGGTGCCGGAATGGGAGAAAGCAGTTAGGGAGGTGATTTGCAGGGAAAAGTACATCTATAAGAAGAGGGGTAATTATAAGAAATTTGAAAAAATATGGAAAGCATGGCTGGACCAGGAAAGGGTTGGACCAGAGGGGGGGGTGGGGTGAAGACACTATGGGGCGGGTTGGGCTTAGGATGTATGGTTTGGTGAATGGTGGGAGACTGGTAGGGGGCGGGGGGAGGGAGTAAACGGGAGGGAAAATGAAAACGAAGAATCCTTTCCTTTTTTCTGAAGTTTATTGCACATGGGTATCTTGAACTGGTACATATCGGATGGTTAAGAATGTATGGATAAAAAGGACATTATTAATGTGCCCTTGTTCTCGATAATGGTCCTTGTCTTTATATTTATCTCTTTTTTGCTTTGTGCATGTTGTAATGAAAAATTTTTTCAAATAAAAAGATTTAAAAAAAAAAAAAAAATAAGTGGCTTAGTGAATTTTGGGGTCGCCTGGACAAGCGTCTCCAGAAGGTGAGCCAATAGCTGCTGGACTGCAGTCCAGTATGGAGCCAATAATGGGCAACTCCAGTATATGTGGAGAAAAGTGCCCTTTGCGCCCCCACATCTCCAACATTTATCAGAGCTATTGGGGAAGATAGCGTGGATCACCTGGGTCATGTACCATAGTAAGATAATTTTGTAAGTATTCTCTTTGTATAATGTGCAGATTGAGCTCTGTGCAGCTTGAGACCATATCGTCTGCCATTGTGTCATGGGGATTTCCTCATTAAGGATCTTCTCCCATCTAATCATATATGAATGTTTGGCACGTTCTCCTATGAAAGCTTCATTCAAAATCTTATATATACTTGATATAAGGCCCTTCTGCGCTGTACCTGCTAAAATTATAGTTTCAAATGGAGATGGGGGGGAGAATTGTAGGTCGGGAGCTATGGAGAGTGCGTAATGTCGGATTTGCAGATATCCATAGAATACCTGTTTGGGGAGTTCATGTTTGGTCTGTAGATCAGAGAATGTTAAAAATTTGCGTGTCTTAGGGTCTACCAAGTTCCCAAAATAGGGAATAGGTTCCGGGATGTCCAGTGGTATGACATTTGGTGAGTGAGGCTATCCGGCACCTTGGAGTTACAGATAAAAGAGGTCAAGAGTGATTTTTCTGATGTCAGTCCATGAGCATACGCCAGTGAACGCCACAGCCGTCTCAATTGGGACATGGATCCTAGCAAACGATCGGGAGCTACATCCGCTCCATAGTAAATTATTCGGGTGTATGGGGGCTAACCATATTTTTTCAATTTCCATCCATTTATTGTATGATTTTTGGGTGAACCACAAAGCAACTGCTCGCAACTGAGCTGCTTGATAGTATTTGATAATGTTAGGGAACGCTAAACCACCCTCATTACGTGACGCCATCATCACTGAGCTCGGTATCCTGTGTCTCTTGTAATTCCAGACATATTGGAGTAAGTCAGATTGGAGTCTCTTCAGATGTTTGTATGGAATCGGAATGGGCAATGTTTGGAAGAGGTATAGGAGCTTCGGGAGGATTGTCATCTTAATTGATGCAATTCGTCCTAGTAGGGAAATCTGATGTTTTTTCCACTGCAGCAGAGAGGATCTGATGGAGCGGAAAAGGGGAGGGAAATTTTCTTGGTATAAAGTGTTACATTTTGAGGTGATGTGGATCCCCAGATACTTCAGGGCCCTCGATTTCCAGGTATAGGGAAAGTTCGTTTTTAGGAGTGAGACCTCTGCTTTGGGGATATTAATAGGCAACGCTTCTGATTTTGATGGATTGATTTTGTAACCCGAGAGAAGACGGAAGCGATCCAATTCTGCATGCAAAATCGGGAGGGTGGTGTGGGGTTGTGTTAGAGTGAGAATGATGTCATCGGCAAAGAGGGAGATTTTAAACTCTCTACCCCGTACCGATATTCCCCGTACATCTGGGTTGTTCCGAATGGACGCAGCCAGGGGTTCGACGCAGAGTGCAAATAGCAGGGGTGAGAGTGGACAACCCTGTCTTGTGCCATTGGCGACCGAGATGGATGTGGAGAGCGCAAAGGGGGTCCTGACCTGAGAGGAAGGATTTGAATAAAGATATTTAATTGCTTGTAAAAAAGGGCCCCGGAATCCCATGTATTGTAACGTGGCGAACAGGAAAGGCCACCCCAAGCGGTCAAAAGCTTTCTCTGCGTCCAAGCTTAGTAACAAAGACGGGGTGTCCTCCCTGCTCGCCACATCGACCAAATCTATAACCTTTCTGGTACTGTCGCCTGCCTGTCTGAGTGGGACAAACCCCACTTGGTCTTTGTGGACCAGTGAGGGCAAAATCATTAAGGCAGATGGAGAGTAATTTGGTGAATATTTTCAGGTCTGAATTCAGTAGGGCTATAGGTCTGTAGTTAGCGCACAGGAATGGGTCCTTGTCAGGTTTGGGGATTAAAGTGATAAAGGAACGCTGTATGGGAGTGTCAGGGAGGAAGGCATTAAATAGTTTGCGTAAGTAAGGAAGTAATGTGGGAAGAAACGTCTTATAGTATTCATAAGGGAATCCATCTGGTCCTGGAGCTTTGTAATTCGGTAGGGACTTAACAGTTAACTCTATCTCTTCATCAGTGATCTGTGCATTTAGCGACAGCAGATCAGATGGCGTGAGGTGAGGGACTCCACTTTGTTCTAAGTATTCTCGCATGTTTTGGGATAGGTCTAAGGAGGGGGGGTTTCTAGGTATGTCCGGGTTGTTGTAGAGGTCTTTGTAAAAGTCTGCAAAAATGTGGGCTATCTCTGTAGGATGGGATATTAGTTGGCCTGTTTTATTTTTAATCTGGTGTGGTGTTTGCATGTGGGATTTTTCGCGTAATTTATTAGCTAGGAGGGTATGTGCTTTATTCACTTTGTCATAGAACATCTGTTAGGGACTAACCCGCAGGAGAACTAACATCTATGGCCAGCAGAATCCTGTATCAATGAACACAAATTCTCCAGCACTAATGCGAACACCTGCACGCCAAAGCACACACACCACGTGAGAGACTCCAGGCACCAAGCATACTATTTAAAGCATGTTGCAGCAGTCACCAACTGCTGCATGATCTTCAGCTTCCTGTGTATTCCTCAGTTCCTGTTCCTGTTGTCTTGGATTATCTGCTAAACGACCCGGCTTGTCTTGACCTATCTGATCTGTACTTACCCCGGCTTGACCCTTGGCTCGTTCCTGTTACTCCGCTCTGATCTGCTGCACCGTGTATGACCCCTGGCTTGTTTTATGGACTTTGCTACTGTTTGATCTGCTGCACTGTGTATGACCCCTGGCTTGTTTTATGGACTTTGCTACTGTTTGATCCGCTGCACCGTGTATGACCCCTGGCTTGTTCTATAGACTTTGCTACTGTTTGCTGTCCTGTGTATGAACCCCGGCCTGGCTCCTGACACTGCTCCTGGTACTTCCTGCTGTACGATCTCATCTGGTACTTCCGAGGTACCCCTGCCTAGCAGTCTACCCTGCTCGTCAGCTGCTCACCAGTGGACTTCTCTGCTTCATCTCAGCTTGCCGCAGCCAGCAACCCCTGCCGCTTTGAGTATAGCTCCCCCTGTACCACCTCCAGGGGGCGCTCTGCACTTAGTCGCAAGGGAAGCTCTCCCAGCGCTTCAGCCTCCGATCAGGTACGTGATAGTATCATGCAGCCAGTAACGTCAGAGGCTGACGGAGGTGCTTCCCTGCTCAAGACTCTGTGCCAGCAAGTCGCTACGCTGACCCAAGCAGTGACCAATCTACAAGGACATTATTCCCAGTTGGAGATTCACCTTCAGAACCAAGCAATGTCTCCTATGATGGTTACACCCCCTGAACCAAGGGTACCTACTCCGGAGCGCTTCTCTGGTGACCGAGGGAAGTTCCGAGCATTCAAGGACACCTGTTTACTTTACCTGGCCCTCCAACCAAGAACCTTTTCCATAGAAAGTGTTAAAGTGGGATTTGTTATTTCCCTGCTGTCCAATGAACCCCAGTCCTGGGCTCATCAGTTACTAGAGCAAAAGGATCCCGTTATTAATTCAGTGAACTTGTTCTTTGAAGCTATGTCCAGATTATATGATGATCCACAACGTATGGCTACTGCTGAGGCTGCCCTTCATGCCTTGCGGCAAGGGCAGCGCCCTGTAGAGGATTATATCGTGGACTTTCACACCTGGGCTGCCGACACGGGGTGGAATGAGGCCGCTCTCAGATTCAAATTCCGGCTCGGCTTATCTGAACTTGTCAAAGATGAACTTGCACGAGTAGAGCCCCCAACCACTTTAGAAGGACTCACCCAGCTAGTCGTTCAAATTGATAGGCGCCTGCGGGAGCGACGGTCTGAACGATGTGCACGATCCTTCCGGCCTTCTTGGATGACGCCCACAGTTCCAGCTGTTCCTGCACCTGTCACTCCGTTCACGTCCAACAAAGGGCCTATGCAAATTGGCGCAGTTCGCTCTGCTCTGACCCCTAATGAGAAACTTCATCGCCGGCAAGCTAACCTATGTTTCTATTGCGGAGAATCCGTCTCAACTGCCCAATAAGGCCCAGTAGATCTCCTTTCCGCAACTCTACTAGCCTCCAAGTCCCGAAACCTTCTCCAACTCATCTTGTTCTCCATATCGCATTACAGTTGGCAAGAGGAGAGGTCAGACTTCCAGCAATAATCGACTGCGGGGCTTGCAGTTGCTTTTTGGACATTTCCCTGGCTAAAGACTTTCAGATTCCACTTCGGAGGAAGGAACATAAACTTAAAATTCACTTGGCTGACGGTTCAACACCGCAGTTTGGGCCTGTTACTCAAGAGACTTTGCCTATTCTCACCATGATTGACCCAGGCCATCAAGAATTTCTTTGTTTTGATGTTCTTTGTTCTCCTATGTTCCCTGTAATTTTGGGACTCCCTTGGCTACGGCACACAACCCTCAGATAGACTGGAACACAGGGAATATCGCTTTCAAGTCAACTTATTGCCACCAGCATTGTTTCATACCTGAACCTGTAGCACCTTCCAGTTGCCTTACCGTCCAGCCAGTTTCCAATTCTAGCCAAGACGTCCCTCCAGTTTATCATGACTTTTTAGATGTCTTCGATAAGAAAAAAGCGGACACTTTGCCACCTCATCGTTCTTACGATTGTCCAATCGAGTTGCTGCCTGGTGCAGAGATCCCCTTTGGTCGAATATTTCCACTTTCAGAGACTGAGCTTGAGACTTTACGTCAATATATTGACGAGAACTTAGAAAAAGGATTCATCCGCCCATCATCATCCCCAGCTGGTGCCGGAATATTCTTCGTGGAGAAGAAAGACCATTCCCTCAGGCCTTGTGTGGACTACAGGGAACTTAACAAAATCACGGTCAAAAATCGTTATCCTCTCCCCCTGGTTCCCGAGCTTTTTCAGAGATTCCGTTCTGCCCAAGTCTTTACTAAGTTGGACTTACGAGGCGTCTACAACCTTGTGCGCATCAGAAAGGGGGATGAGTGGAAGACCGCCTTCAGAACTCGTTTTGGGCATTTTGAATACCGTGTTATGCCTTTTGGACTATGTAATGCCCCAGCGACCTTTCAACATTTTGTAAACAACATCTTCAGAGAATTCCTGGATCATTTCCTGATCGTATATTTGGATGACATCCTCATCTTCTCTGACAGTCTGGAGTTACATAGAACCCACGTCCAGAAGGTACTATCTACATTGAGAGAACACAAGCTCTATGCAAAAGCAGAAAAGTGTCAATTTGAACAGGCATCCATACAGTTCCTGGGCTTAATTATTTCTACATCGGAGATAGCTATGGACCCTCAGAAAGTATCTGCTATTCTGGAGTGGTCAGCCCCTACCAACAAGAAAGGTATGCAAAGATTTGTGGGGTTCGCTAATTTTTATCGGAGATTTGTTAAAAACTTTTCTGGTATTATTGCCCCCATTACCCAGCTCACTCGCCAGCATACCCGTTTCCAGTGGTCCCAGGAAGCCCAAGAAGCTTTTGATAAACTAAAGGCTCTATTCACCTCGGCCCCCATTCTGCAACATCCAGATCCAGCCCTGCCCTATGTTTTGGAGGTCGATGCATCAGAAGTCGCCATAGGGGCTATCCTGTCACAACGCCAAGGCCCTAAAGCTTTACTATACCCTGTAGCCTTTTTCTCCCGAAAACTAAGCCAACCAGAAAGGAATTATGATGTGGGGGATCGGGAATTACTGGCAATAAAAGCTGCTCTCGAAGAATGGCGATACCTACTGGAAGGCGCAGCTCATCCCATCATGATATTCACCGACCATAAAAACCTTGAATATCTCAGATCTGCCAAACGACTAAGACCACGGCAGGCCAGATGGGCCTTGTTCTTTTCGAGGTTTAACTTTCACCTTACTTACCGTCCGGGGTCCAAGAATGGGAAAGCGGATGCCCTCTCACGCATGTTTCCAGAAACTCCAGAGACTGTGGCCCCTAGTACCATCTTGTCCCCTCAGAATTTCCTTTTAGTTCAACCTGATCTAAGATCAACCCTTGAACAAACCTCTGCTCAATGCCTCGAATCCGAAGGATCTGCATTCAGAAGGCAGGAAGGACTCCTGTGGCACGGGGACAAGATCTTCGTTCCCATGAGAGCCAGGCTTCAGGTCCTCAAGACCTTTCACGAACACCAACTTGCCGGCCATTTCGGGATTCATAAGACTACTGAGCTGATTCAGCGATCCTACTGGTGGCCTAACCTGAGGCAAGATTGTAAGGATTTCATAGGCTCCTGCACAACCTGTGCCAGAAGTAAGGGAAGCTGCACCCAAGCCTGGGGTTTGCTAAGACCACTACCTATCCCGGACCGCCCCTGGAAAATGTTGTCCATGGATTTTATTGTGGAGCTGCCCCCATCTGAAGGCTTTACCACTATCCTGGTGGTGGTCGACCGTTTATCAAAGATGGCCCACTTCCTGCCTCTACTAGGCACACCTTCTGCCATTGATACAGCACATGTCTTTATTAAAGAGATCGTAAGATTGCACGGCTTGCCAGACAGTATTGTATCCGACAGAGGAGTACAATTTACTTCAAGGTTCTGGAGGGCTCTCTGTAAAGCTTTGAACATTGAAATCTGTTTGTCTTCTGCCTATCACCTACAGAGTAATGGCCAGATGGAGAGGACGAATCAGACACTAGAGCAGTACCTCCGCTGTTTTTATACCTTCTTTCAAGATAACTGGGTAACCTTGCTGCCATGTGCCGAATTCGCCTATAATAATTCGGTACACGCTTCCACCAATCAGTCTCCATTCTGGGCAAACTATGGATTCCACCCATCCTTCTTGCCTTATGTCACTCCAGAAGCAGCGGTACCTGCTGTACAGGACAGATTAACTTTCATTCAAGAAAATTTACATGTTCTTCAAGAAAACATTAAAAAAGCACAGGAGGACTATAAAAAGCATTATGACAGAAAGAGAAAAGGTAATCCAGTTCTGAAAGTAGGGGACAAAGTTTGGCTCTCCACATTGAATCTCAAATTGTCTTGCCCCTCCCGGAAGCTGGGCCCAAGATTCATCGGTCCCTTTGCGATTAAGAGAGAGATTAATCCTGTGGCTTTTGAATTGTCTCTGCCAAGCTCTTAAAAGATTCACCCAGTCTTCCACGTCTCGCTGCTCAAGCCAATCAGTACTGGCCCCTTCTCTGGAAGAGAAGATCCTCCTCCACCTCCAATCACAGTGGGTGAAGAAACGGAGTTCGAGGTGGAAATCATCCTGGATTGTCGAAAGAGAGGTAGACAAATTCAATATTTAGTGAAGTGGAAGGGTTACCCATCAGAGGAGAGCTCTTGGGAACCCGCAAGTAATGTTCATGCCCCTAGACTGCTACGTGAATTCTTCACAAGATATCCGGAGAAGCAAGCCCGCCTGTGCATTCGGAGGCTGCCCCTTGGGGGGGGGGGGCACTGTCAGGGACTAACCCGCAGGAGAACTAACATCTATGGCCAGCAGAATCCTGTATCAATGAACACAAATTCTCCAGCACTAATGCGAACACCTGCACGCCAAAGCACACACACCACGTGAGAGACTCCAGGCACCAAGCATACTATTTAAAGCATGTTGCAGCAGTCACCAACTGCTGCATGATCTTCAGCTTCCCGTGTATTCCTCAGTTCCTGTTCCTGTTGTCTTGGATTATCTGCTAAACGACCCGGCTTGTCTTGACCTATCTGATCTGTACTTACCCCGGCTTGACCCTTGGCTCGTTCCTGTTACTCCGCTCTGATCTGCTGCACCGTGTATGACCCCTGGCTTGTTTTATGGACTTTGCTACTGTTTGATCTGCTGCACTGTGTATGACCCCTGGCTTGTTTTATGGACTTTGCTACTGTTTGATCCGCTGCACCGTGTATGACCCCTGGCTTGTTCTATAGACTTTGCTACTGTTTGCTGTCCTGTGTATGAACCCCGGCCTGGCTCCTGACACTGCTCCTGGTACTTCCTGCTGTACGATCTCATCTGGTACTTCCGAGGTACCCCTGCCTAGCAGTCTACCCTGCTCGTCAGCTGCCCACCAGTGGACTTCTCTGCTTCATCTCAGCTTGCCGCAGCCAGCAACCCCTGCCGCTTTGAGTATAGCTCCCCCTGTACCACCTCCAGGGGGCGCTCTGCACTTAGTCGCAAGAGAAGCTCTGCCAGCGCTTCAGCCTCCGATCAGGTACGTGATAACATCTGTTTCATTCTAGTCAACGCTTTTTCTATGCGACCCAGGGTGAGGTCCTTAAGTGTTGAGCGTAGGTGAACTATTTTCCTAAGGAGGGATATTGTGGGGGTGGATTGGAGTTTGTGTTCCAGTTTTCCAAGTTCCTGTTCCGCTTTATTTTTCGCTGCTAGGGAGTCCTTCTTCATTGCCGAAGAAAGAGCCATACATTTGCCCCGAAGGACTTCCTTATGGGCTTCCCAAAGTGTAGGTAGAGAGATTTCGGGGGTAGTGTTTTCTACAAAGTAGTGATTGAGAGCAGTGTGTAATTCTACTTGGGCCGGTTGGTGTTTTGTAGAAGGAATGTGTTCAATCTCCAATTATAGGGTTTACGGTTAGAGTTGCCCAAGTCGAGGGTGAGTACAATAGGGGCATGGTCTGACCAAGAGATAGGGAGTATTTGAGCTGTGCGTGTTAGTTTAAGTGTGTGGTTATTGACATAGAAGGAGTCATCCCGGGAGTGTGTGCGATGGGGAGTAAAATTTGTACTGCCGATCGCCCGGGTGGAGGGCCCTCCAGGCATCAAAGAGCGCATATCGTCTGGAGATTTGTCGGAACAATCTAGAGTCCCTGAGGACTCGAGGTGGAGATACCCGGGAGCCCACCACTTGACGATCCGCGGCTGCTGATTGAATAAGGTTAAAATCACCGCCCACCACCAGCACCCCGGGGCTCGATTTAAAGATTCTAGCATAAACCTTAGAGAGAAAGCTATGTTGTTTAACATTTGGTGCGTATAAGGCGCATAGTGTGATGTCTTGTGTATGCCAGATTCCCTGTAGTATAATAAAGTGGCCGTGGGGGTCACAGTGTTGAGTTACACACGTGAAAGGGGACCCCTTTTTAATAAGTATTGCCAATCCCACTCTTTTATGGGTGTTTGAGGAGAGATAAATCTGGGGGAAGTATTTGGATGCAAATGCGAACGAGCCCCCTTTGTCAAAGTGGGTCTCTTGAACTAGAATGACATCAGCTCCTGATTGTCTGAACTCTCTTAGTGCCAGGTGCCTCTTTTTATTGGAGTTTAAGCCATGTACATTTAGGGATAGGATCTTGGCCATCTTGCTAGGTGTGTGTATGGGAATATACGCTTACCTGACGGAGGAGTATCAGACTGTGAAGCCAGGGTCATGGGTCGGCTCTCTCCGGGAGGGGACCACGACATTCTGTGTAATTCACTGTGCATTCCTGGAAATGACTAAAGGGGGAGGAGGAAAGAGAGGGTAGGAGAGGAGAGAGAAAAGTAGTTAGCACCTGAAGAAAATAAGAAGCATACATTATTAGCAAACCTTGAGGGACCAACAGGCCCAGGTTAAAACGGATTCCCAGATGCCCCTACACCGCCCGCCTAAATAGACCGGCCAAGAGAGGGCACCAGGGAGCCCACATTTGGTAAAATAAAACTGGTGAATTTATGCAAGTTTCTATGCTATAAACCAAAAAGGGGGGGGGGTAACAAGTAACTGGATAGGCGACATGATCTCCAAACCTATCCAAAACGCGCCCTTTGTGTTAGCCTGAAGATTGGCGTATGGGCAATTTGGGGGGACTTTAAGCTAATACCGTATTAGGCAACCAAGTCCCGAACAGATAGAGAGTGCTGGATCAAAACGTTCCATTCCCACGTTAAGGCATGGATAATGAAAATATGGGCTCAACGATCCCTATGTTTGGCTGGCTTGCGTGCAGGATCAGAGTTCCGGGTTCGGTTAGAAGTGGGGACTTTTTGCCAAAGTGCTGGTGGTGCAGGCGGTGTGGCCACTAAGTCCCAATCCGGCAATTGTGGGGGCTGGATTTCCAAAGTGTCACAGAAGATGCGGAGGTCTTCCGGATATCTTAGTGTGGCAGACTTGCCCTGGTGTTTTGCGGTGAGGGTAAAGGGGAATCCCCAGCGATAGGGGATCGCTTTGGTCTGCAGGATTTGTAGCAAGGGTTGGAGGAGTCTACGTTTTTGCAAGGTGATCCAGGAAAGATCCGGGTACAATTCCGTCGAAAAGAACCTTGCGTGCAAGACGAGCCTGCTTCATGATACCTTCCTTAAGGGGGTAGGATGCAATTCTGCAGATAACATCTCTCGGTTTTGAAGTGGTTCCCTTGGGCCGCAGAGCACGATGGGCTCTATCCATTTCTATATGTTTTGCGGGTGGTTCCCCAAGTAGGTTATTGAAAATGGTTTGTAAAGTTAATTGCAAGTCCTCCGTGCGCTCCGACTCCGGGACCCCTCTCACTCGAATGTTGTTTCGGCGCCCCCTGTTGTCGAGATCTTCCACGTGTCTCTGCATTTCCCTGAGAAGAGAACGGTGATCTGCCCCCTGGAGTTGAGTTCTGTGAACTGCCAGTTTAGTTTCTTGGATTTCTTCTTCTGCCATTTCGACTCTGTCTGCTAAATGTTTGAGACCTGTCTGGAGAACTTGAATCTCAGTGCGGCAGGTGGATTTCACATCCTCTATTAACTGTCGAAAGTCCTCTTTGGTGGGCATAGCTTGTAAATATGCGTGCCAGTGAGAGGGTAAAGCAGGGGCCTGAATCATAACAGGTTGTTGGTGGGGCGAGGATAGGCCCGGTGTCGGGGAGCATGGGCTGAATTACCCCGCATCAGATGTTAAATATTGTCCAGCCATCGGGGGGTTCCAGGTTTCAGACCATGTCAAGGCCTGTGAATGTTGGGGGGAGTTCGCCATGGCGGGTGTTGCTGCCAGATGGGCCGGGGTACTGGCCTTTTGTGCATAGGTAGGAGTGGGGGCTAGTTGATGTCTGGAGGCGCTGGGTTCCCTGGATCCGGACAGTCTCTGTGCTTTAGGAGGAGGAGAGGCAGCAGCCATGGTCCATAGGGTACCCTGGTCTTCTCCCCGGGTGGACATGCAGGCCCCGGTAGAGCTGGGTAGTCCTTTGACAAGTCCGAGGGGGTTGGGGATAGCGGGTCTGAGCCCAGTAGGGACGGATCTGAGGCCGTTATGAGTAGTCTCGGAAACGCTGCTGAGCACTGCGTGTAGTGCTGTGTGTGGGCGGGCAGCATGGCAGGCTGCGGCCTAGGCGGCTGTGAGGCCTGGGGGTCTGGGCGGCTGGAGGGACTCACCGTACCGGACTGAAAGCCTGGATCCTCAGGGGCCAGCACCGCTAGCGGGGATTCTGTGGGGCGATCCTGCTGGATGAGAGGAGGCGGCGGTGTCTATGTGGAGCTCCGGCGGCCGTGCCCAGCGGTGTCCGGCGCCATCTTGTCTGCCATGTTCTGTGGCATGTCCGCCTGAAGAAAGAAGGAGCGGAGGTCAGTGGATGCTCCTGGGGGGGGTTGTGATGTGACCCTGAGTTTAGAGGATCGGGTGGTCCTTCATTTTCCCATAAATATGGAGTGGATCGTCCCCTAGAGTGCCTTTTTAGCTGAGGGCTTGGAGAGCAGGGAGATCAAGCGTCCATTAACGTCGGCTTCCGGTCACGCCCCCCCGAAATTTAATTTTTGATGGTGTTTTTAGCGCCACTATTTTATTTATTTAAAATACGTTTTCACATTATCTTTTTTAAGTTGGCAGCTACAGATATTATAGTTAGGTTGTACCATAGCGCGGTGGTCGTTCATCAAGTTTATTTTTGCGCGACACTTGATCACTGTTTTTTTAAGTAATATTTGCAGACTGACATCAATTACAGTTCCATGCTTCTGTCAGAAAATGTTTCCTTTGAAGCCCATCTCCAGGATTCCCACCTTCTTATCCACTATGGTTCTTCTGATAAAGAAGGTGTGAGGGGACTGGGCACCATGCAAATAAGTACCAGGCAAACGTCTCCAGTCCCAGGGTTAAGAAATCAAGATAACATGCATGACAGCAATGACTATGGTAGTAAGTATCTTTTTTAAGAAGGCTAAGAGGAATACCGTATATTCTTGCCAATACACGTGTTAAAGTTTCCCAGATTTGAGCTTTAACATCCGCCTGGATCTTTATGAACCATTTTGTAGATTTTCTTGTTTTACAAGTTTTACAAGTTACAAGTTAATCAGCCGTCTGCTATGTGTATATCTAATATTGTCATTTGTTTACGGATTTTTCTTTCCTTTAGGTTGGATGGCAAACCACAAAAGAATATTACACGTGGGTTTTATTATCAACAAGTGTGGAAAACCAAGTTCTATTCAAAGGTCAGAATCTTTTCTTAGGAATCTTTGCTAAAACGCACAATCTCTCCCCATGTAAACTTCTGGATGATTTCACAGCCCCGTAGTGCACTTTATACTCTGCAATCACATCTCATGCTTCCTCTGATCAAATATTGCTAGTGTGGCTTTTTTTTATTGCTGTTTTCCCTTGGAGAGATTCTACTCATTGAGATGAGAACTAAGGGTAAGGCCCCTTTCACACAACACCTCCGCTAAGAGGAATTTCCTTGTTCAGCAGGGGATCTCTCTGCTGATCCCCACTGAGCTGGCAGATGACTAGTCCCCGTTATGCAGAACAGACAAGGACACAGTTCCACTCTCTTCTATGGGGCAATCAGATGGAAACGGACCGCCTGTCCGTTTCCATCTGATACCATCCGATCCAAACTGCCGGACGAATGGGGAATAGGACCACCATCCCTCTTTTTTCGGCGAACAGGATCGGATGGGATGGCGGCTGGTGTCAGCAGACATGTGTCCGCTCACATCCACTGCTCCATAGAAGAGACTGAAAGGTCCATTCAGGTCCACCTGAAAAACTGACAGGCGGACCTGATCAGACAGCCCGTGTGAAAGGGGCCTTGATCTACAGGGAAACACACAGTTTCAAAGTGGTAGAAAGAGTCAATGCAAAAAGGGCCCTTAGGTGGTTCGATTGGCTGAGACGCCCGGTGTGGTTGTTCAAAGGATAGGCTCGTCTGTTTTAGTAAAACTTCCAATTACTTTACTTCACTGTATTATTTGGTGAAATAAACTAATGGGATGTTTTACTAAAGCAGGTAAGTCGTGCCTATACTTTGAACAACCACATTGGGCACCTCTGCCAATCAAAGGGCCCTTTCTGATTTTTTTCTACCACTTCGTTCTCCCACCTGAGAACCCCCCAAAGAGCACCCAGGATGTGAATGACCAAGGCATAGAGAACGACCACACTGACCCTGCTTAGAGACAGGTTTTCCCCACCTGTGCACTAGGAAGGCCGTGTGTTCCCCCTTAGCTGGGTGACCACAGCCTCAACAGTTGTAAGTGCATTTTGACCTTTTTACCTTTTATTGTGGAAGCACTGCATTCTTGTTTTTGAATTATTCTGCTACACTATAAGAGCTCTCCCGTCTCCCTTGCTTTTCTTTTTCGGTGGAAAATCTGAGCTTTACCAGGAACCCCTGTCCAGCTCCTCAGGATCCTTCAGTCATTGTTTTACCACCACACCCCAGACCTTACACAGTATTTTAGTAGAATTGTGAAAGGGTAAAAATTGCTATTTTTGCATGGGAATATTTTTCCTGACTTCCTGCCCTAGCGACATCCTTTCATCAAGACAGGAAATTTGAATACATTTAAATAGGTGTACAGATGGCAAAAAATAAAAGCTGACAGGTGTTCTACCTCACTACAATTCTCTCCGTCTCTTAAAAATGCACTCCTTTTGATCTTGTTAAATCTTCTTGTTGCAAGTAACCTTGAAGTATATTTGTTAAATGTGTTCCTAGGAATATGTAGGGCAAGTTTTCTGCAGCACAGAAACTTTGAGCAGTACAGAATGATAGGAGAGAAGGCCACAAGCCTATTTAACAAATGTGAGAGTTTGCAGAATCTGGGGAGCGAAGGTGATGGCTGCCTGACTCCTCCACTCTGCGCCGTCGGAACACACACGCCGGCCTAACACAGCGCAGAGACAGCCAGAACGCAGCCCACACCCCCCCCCTGGGCTCCGGATCACATCAGGCCGCCTCTGGTAATGCACAGAGTGGCCAAAAACAAGCCTAAAAGCCGGCATTCTCATAGGCCCTCTCCGGCCGCAGGCAGGGGCAGAAGCAAGATGGCGCCCGACCCGCCGGAGCCAGAGGACGCCACACAGCTCTCCACAGAGGACCCAGCATCACCTGCTGACAGCTTGCACCATTTCCCCACGGACCTGGTGAATCCTCTCCCTGTAGACTCGGACAATCTGCTGGCCAAATTCCGCAGTATAGTTCAGGATGAGATTACCGCGGCCTCCCGTAAGCTCTCCTCAGACATGGTGCAGGGCCTTAAAGAGATAAGCCACCACACTAATCAACTAGAGCAGCGTATGGATCTGGCCACTACAGTGAGGAAGAGGTGGATAAAATGTAAGCGGAGATCGAATCCCTAAAGGACAAATTGGAAGATGCAGAAAATAGGGCCCGCAGGGATAACCTCCGCATCCACGGTATCCCAGAAGATATTACGGACCTCTAGGGCACAGGCCTTTTTCCAAGAACTGTGGACGGGTTGGAATTTGACCGAATTCATCGATCCCTGGCCCCCAAGCCCGCAGACGGTCCCCCGAGGGATGTTGTTATTAAATTCCACTACTACCGCACAAAAGAAAAACTTTTCTGCTAGGGAACAGCAACTCCTCTCCTTCCAAGGTAACCCCCTCCAGCTGTTTGCTGACCTCTCGCCGGTCAGAATCGCCAGACGGAGAGGCCTCAAACCCTATCTCCAAATACTGTAAGCTCAGCAGATCAGGTACAGATGGGGGTTCCCGTTCAAGATACCCTTCTCCCACCTGGGACGCCAGTGTAATGGAAATTTGTAAGTTCTGTATATAATTGTATTGTATTTTGTATGTATTGCACTCTGCCCTCACTGTGCACACGGCACTAATAATGTTTTCAGTAAATGTTTACATTCTTTCGAGTCCTGATTAGAATTAGCCTGCCTATGTAACGCCCCTTGTTACCATAAACCTACAATTGTAATATTAATGTGATACCTACGTAATCATGTGCATAAAAACCTTCAATTGCGTCATAATAAAGCAGAACAGTAATTTGGAAAGATGCTGAGCGTATCTTTTGTGTCTGTTCCCTACTGCAGTAGTTATTATTAATTTGGAACCACTAATCAATATGAGGATAGGAGTTGCCTATCATCAATTTAACGGAGTCATGCATGGCGAGCCAGCCAGGAGGGGATTCCAGGTGACCCTGAGTATTCGAAATGAGGAGCTTGAGACGATCCGGGAATTTCTGATAATCAGCCGGCTGAGGTAAGCCTTTTGCTTACATTTGAGTTATCAGACTTCCTTGATCGGTAAGGCATTTTCGGGACAAAGGGTACCTATTTTACTCCCCTTAATCGAACTGTATTGATTGGTGGTTATATGTTATGTTGTCCCTGTCTATTGTCCATCGGAGTGTTATAAATAAGAAAGGGAAGAATAGTACTGTTCACAGGTATATGTAGTACATCTGCTAGATAAAGTAGTTTAGAGGCAAGAGGGTATAGGCACACGTAGAGAAGAGAGAGAAGACTGGCCAGTCATTATGGGCATTGAATTAAGTAAGGGAATGAAGGGTAAGAGACCCTCAAAAATGCCCAGCGCAAGAGGAGCGCTATATATGAACCAAAGGTGCGGTTCCGCCTATACTGAGCCCCTAGATTAATGGTTAAAGTTGACAGTGATCCACATTGGGTAACTGGGTTACCAAGGTCCACAGGGACTAAGAATCATGCAGAGTAAACAGCTAGAGAAACAGCTATCTATGTGAGCAGGATGGATCAAGGGTGACATTAGAACTAGACAGAAAGGGACATTTTCATGTTAAGTTGTGGGATGAATTTGGGATCAGGCACTACAACTAGTAAAAGTCAGAAACAGAGAAATGAGAGGTAAAACAGAATACTTTATATGTTGTCAGAGAGGGAAGATGGGATGAGCACTGTGGCTCCCCATCTGATCATAGAATCATAGAAGCTAGATATAAAAGTTATTTAAACAAAATAAGGAAAGCAGAATTTAGGCAGGGAAATATTAAAGAGTTAAAAGAAAGTGAGAGAATGATATGCACATGTTGTGTACAAATGGGAAAAATGTAAGCGATTTTAGAGAGATATTGGTGTATGTGTGTGCGAATGCTGGGACCTTTAGTTCTATTGCTTGTGTGTGTCATGTACGAAGATGTGACCCCCTCCTTTGTGCTCTCCTGAAAGAATGTGGTCAGTGATAAGCTGGAAGGACACCATGCCAATTTCTGTTTTTTAGACAAAACATTTATAACAAAATGTGCCGGGTTAACGAATCTAATGGTAAACAATGTGATCACAATTATTTTGAATCTGTTTTCCAAACATGGTAAAATGAAGGTTACATTTAACCGTGTATTACACATATTGAATATCCTTTGATAGTGGAAACAGTGCATTTAAAAAAGGGAAATTAAGTAAAATTAAGTAATAATGAGTATTAATTTCTAATATGAGTTTAACAATTATATAGATATAATGAAACTGGTTTAGACAACCTTTGGTTGGAAATGAAATCCAGGTTATTGGGGAAATTTGTAAAAATGGGATTAGTTTAGATTAAGATAACAATTTTGTAATTTTACATTTATATAATAAGCCCTTATTGAGAGAAAAAAAGATTAAGATGAGGTTGTTATTTTGAATAAAGCTGCCATAATATTTAACAAAGCCAAGATGGATGGGATACATAAGAAGTTTTTCTACAAAAATGATATTGTAAGGTTTTTGATGAAAACTTGATGTGCGGTCCATGATGTAAGAGTAATAATAAATAAAATTTAAATATAACAGTCCCATCACATCAAGTCCACACACCCTGTTAGGATAGATGCCACCTGCAGCCAGTTGTTTTATAGTTTTTGATGCTTTCTGGTCCATCATACAGATTCTTGGTCCTTTTGTTTTTATTTATTTTTATTTTTGAAATCCAAAGCAGAATGTGTGGATTGTGAAATGATGTGCCCCTTTTTCTTGTAAAGTACAGTGGTATAAGCAGAAGAATAGTTTTGGATTTATGGACATCTCTCCATGACCGCAGGGTATTGTTATCATTTATTACAATATTGCCAGGAAAAAGTTGTCTTTTGAAACATGAAACTGGAGTTCTTACACAAACAGCATGATAGAAAACAAGCCATTGTAATATATTTATGCAAGCTGGACCCAGTAATGAATGGTTCATCCCGATATATCAGAGCTGCAGCTTTTATGCAAAAGGTGCTATTAGACAAAGTTAGATATTGTTTTGGTCAATGGTCCGACATTCTGTGCAGCAAATTTACAGCTAACTAAATGTTTGTCTAATGAAAGGTTTAAAATATGAGTTTGTTTATGTACAAATCTAACAATGAAAAATGCGTACATTTATTCAAAAGAAAGGAAAAGACGCATGTGTTAAATTGATGACATAGGAATCAGCTGCTGTGAGCCCAGTGCAGGACACACTCCCTGAAGACCCAGATATTTAATTTTTTGTAGATTTGAGTATGCAGTTTATCACCCAGAAAGATACCCTGTATTCAAAGTCATTGGATCCTTTTTCCCCAGCTCAAGAAGCAGAGCTCCATGTTTTAGCAAAGCCTGTGAGCTATAAAAAGAGTGTATATTTATATAGATAGTCGAGATATAGAGAGCTTTTGGTTCCATTTGAAGGGCCAGAAGTTTGTTTTTACTTCGGCAGGTAAACCAATAAAGCATGCCAAGTTAATTTGATTGGCTGTTTTCAGCCTTCCAGCTTCTTGCTGAGGTAGCCATATTAACTTTCACACATGGAAGCAGACCAGGTGACTCTAAGGATGCTGCATTTACAGCCTCGGACACTTGATGGGTCTGTGCAACTCACAGATTCCACCCCAGTTCTGGCCCAGTATAGCTGGGATTAATAATTCAACTTTAAGGACCCCAGAACGAGAAGAACAAGTGGTCCACAGGGGGCAACTTCTTATGAAACAGGACTTTGGAAAAGGTGATCATTTATGTCTGTCAGCCACTCTTTTCCCTCCAGCTTGACACATGGACCGTGTCATCAGTCACAAGCAGTTATGGCTGCCTTAGTAAATGAGCGTGGGATAGAGCCAGGGTTCTCCACAGTTGTTTTTATAACATACCACTTCTTGTTTTACCTGTTACCAAAGGTGTTACCAAAAGCTCAACATCCCTCCCAGAGATTACAAAAAAGATATATCCAGATGCCCAAGTCAGGATCTTACGAGTATGCATTTTGTCTGTATGGACATGTTTTTTTGGATGTCCAGTGGCAAATTCTACTGCAAAGGCCACAGTAAAAAGTGTTATCAGAAGTAGTTTGTAAGTACAGAGTGCCAGAAAGTACAGAGAGTAACAGAGGAAATCATTTTTTATAGGAGAGTCCTTAATAGAAGTTTTGAGGTTTTATTTTTACACCCCTTACTGTCTACAATGTAGCGGACAAAGTAAAGTAAGAAACTAGAAAACTTTTGCCTGAATGTTTTCTTATATTTTATCAAGCCCCTAAGGGGGATGTTGGACTCTCTCCCTATGGGATTTGGTTTGGGAGTGTGTTACTCACTTGCTTATATTTTGTCTCAGCAGCTGAAGTCCTTCATTCGGATCTCACAGAGAATGTTGCTGATCTTTTAAGGTTTTTTACAAACTCATTTATGTGTTTTCTCCCTAATTCCAGATCCTAAAAGTTTGGAAGGATCTAAAACTAAAGCCAGGTGACTTTTGGATTGTTAAGAGACATTTATATATAAGGAAATGTTTGGAGACTCAATACAGCATCTATTTCATGTACAGTTTTTGCAAAACTTGAAGGAAAAGTCACCTGAATCCACACCAGACACTGCAAAAATGACTTAATTAAAGAAATCTCTGTGTTTGATTTGTTTCCCTCTTGTGATCACAGTCTAGGGTACTTTTTGATTCAATTACTTTAATTGTAAGGGATATATATATTTGAAAAATAGTTTAGCCATGTTGAAGTCATATTTGTCTTTTATACGTCTTCCATTTTATGTAGAATTGTCTGTGTTTACATATGCTGATAAGTCAGCATGTCCACAATTAAGCTAGAAGGCCATTCTGGCCACAGGAGTGTACAGCCAGTACTCTGTAAATATGTCTTATCAATCATTTGTTCTTCACAATGAAAAGTCATTTTGTAATGAAAAAGTTGCTCAGCTATTATTTTCTCCACAATGGAGTTTTTTTGCCTCTTTGGCCAGGACTACCTCCACCTAAGCATGTGGAGGTTCCAGGTTAAAGGTGATAGCAGATATGGTTAGTGATCAAAATATTGATCAAAAGAGGGGAGACCCAGCCACATTTCTTTCCTGGCTGGCTCGCCATGCATGACTCGGTTGAATTGATGATAGGCAACTCCTATCCTCATATTGATTAGTGGTTCCAAATTAATAATAACTACTGCAGTAGGGAACAGACACAAAAGATACGCTCAGCATCTTTCCAAATTACTGTTCTGCTTTATTATGACGCAATTGAAGGTTTTTATGCACATGATTACGTAGGTATCACATTAATATTACAATTGTAGGTTTATGGTAACAAGGGGCGTTACATAGGCAGGCTAATTCTAATCAGGACTCGAAAGAATGTAAACATTTACTGAAAACATTATTAGTGCCGTGTGCACAGTGAGGGCAGAGTGCAATACATACAAAATACAATACAATTATATACAGAACTTACAAATTTCCATTACACCAGTTTCACACTACATCCCTGTCAGAGCTGAAACGCCACTTTCAGGAATTACAGCTGGACCTGCCCTGTCATGGTTATGCAATAGAGTTTGTCGATCAGCATACCTGTCTCCATGTGTTCATCTCTAGAGACCAGCTGACCCTCACCTGACTGCTTTTGTAACCTCTCCTCTAAGCATGGCCCCAGCCCAGGCCCTATCAGGGAACCCTATATTAACCTGTGCACTGCAAGCCAGCAGTGCTGATCAACCATTGTGTGTTAGCCTCTGTGTGTACTTGCTGTGTTTCCTACAGCTGATTCCTGTTACCGACTTTGGCCTGTTCTTAACTATTCCTGTCTGCTCGTGACCTTGACCTTTGGCGTGTTCCCGACCATCTCTGTTTGCCTGTGACCCTGAACCTTGGCGTGTACTCTGTTGTCCTTGTCTGCATGTGGCCCCGACCTTGGCTTGTCCCTTACTTTCCTTGTTGTTCCAGCCTGCTGCCTCCTTCCTCTTCGCCTGTAGTCTATCGTGAGCGTGAGCTGTGAGACCCTGGGGGCCGTGACCTGGAGCCAGACTGCAGCTCAGTCCATCCTTACCATTAAAGGCTCTGGTGAACACCTGCTGGCTCTTAGACTCCGCGCCCTGGGGAATCTATGCTCTAGCTCCCAGTGGGATCTGTCTCAGTGATCCAGTAGACCTGCTTCCTGAACCTCCCAGGGTTCAATCCGCAGCAATCGGCCGTAGGGTCCACTACCTTGCGGTGCACTCCTGATCCCAACGGGGTGCATCTGTCACCTGGATACAGGTGACCTGACATGCCCCCATCTTCACCAGATACTCCGTCCTCTTTTACTAGACCTGGAACCTCACGGCCTCCTCACCAATCCATCCAAGCTTCCCAAGCCCCTCAACCCGGGTCACAGGCACTGTGAGATTTGCAGGCTCAACGCTTTCACAAAGCCAATGACGGCTGAAGCCGTTTCTTCGGTATCTTCGTATGGCCTTGTTTCCCCTGCTGCCAGACCCCCTTCCGTGACCGATGTACTTGGTTTTACTGTCAACTTTGCTCCTGGAACATTACGGTTTGTGTTGTTGCTATTGTTTCTATGCTATATCTGTTCCCGGTCCTGAGACTGGCTCCAGTAATGAAGCTAACCATCCCGCCATAGGCCGCCCCACCTGAGAGATGGCGGTCAGGGATCTTGACTTTATCACCCATGCTCTAAGCAAGGACACGGACACCAGATGTTTTCCCTATCTCCTCCCACGCAGCAAGATTTATGATGTCCGGAGCATATTTACTGATCTGACCTCCCCCTCTCCCAGTGTGTTGCTTGTGTTCAAATTTTCACGATTGACTCTGGGAATGTCAAAAAGTAGGGGGGCAAAGTTCTCCTTGAAGGGATCATCGGTTAACCAATTAGGTTGTGGCCTTTGCCCCTGCTCCGAGGTTCTCCACCCCTGTTTAAAAGGGTGGAGAAACAATCGGTTGGGTGGGCCAGGTGGGAGCACCTGGCTCCCCGGAGATGACGAGCCTTTAGCCGTCGTCTTCGGGTACCTGGGGGTCCCAGGCAGTTATAATGTTAAATGTTCTATAAAGGTCTCAAGTTAGTAGCGCTGTTTTAGCTGGTTCTTGTTAACTGTGTTTTTAGAATGCTACTCGATTCTGTGCTAAAGATTTCCTTTGTTTCTTAGTCGAATGTATTGTTTTGTAACAGGCCGGTGGTTCCGATGGACCACTGCTCCCCCCATGTGTTGCATTTGACTAAGACGATGGTCTTGGCCAATGTCCCACTCCATTGTGGACCCCACCGTCCACGAAGTGTTGCATTTACGCTTGTAATGCTTACTCTACTTCATGTTCTCCTTGATACTCTCAAATCTTATGTCTTGTTCTCCCATTCACCCTCTCTCTTAGTTTTCTCTCTTCTCCACCTCTTTCCCTCTCCCTCTTGGGCACCGGGATGTCTGATTGGAATGTTTTGTAGGACCACAACTCTGATCCCATGACCCTCCACTGGCTCTCCCTGAATGTTCAGGGCATGAATTCTCCCCAGAAACGGGTCAAAGTTTCCAAATATCTTAAACAACAAAAAATTGATATTGCCTGTTTGCAGGAAACCCATTTTTCCTCCTCCTCCCACCCCAAAATATTTTGCGGCAGATTACCCCCATGTTTATCTGGCTAATGGCCCTACTAAACAGAGGGGTGTCATGATAGCCATCCATAAAACGGTCCCATTTACTTGCAGTAAACAAATGGCAGACCCAAATGGTAGATATCTACTCCTCCAGGGCAATATTCAAGATAATGAAGTCACCATCATGACTTACTATGCCGCGAATAAGAATCCAGGGCCCTTCCTTACTCACATCTGCTCCCTACTGAAGTCACACCAGAAGGGCACCCTCCTGCTGGCGGGCGACTCTAACATGACACTGAACCCTTCTCTTGACAATTACCCATCGGACCACAAGCTCCCCTCCCAGGCTGCAAAAATATTCAACAGTGCCCTCCAAGCTCACGATTTTTTAGATGTCTGGCGGGAGACCCACCCCCTGAGCAGGGATTACACTCACTACTCTCATCCTCATCATTCTCATTCTAGAATAGACCACATGTTTGTATTACAGAAACATCTCCCTCTAATAGACTCGGTCACTATTCTTGCTGCCCTGTGGTCTGATCATGACCCCATCTTGACGGTTTTTCATTCTTTGCTGAGCAAACCGCAACGCTCCCCTTGGGTCATGAACGACTCTCTCCTTTCTTTTATAGAGATCCTTAATGACATTCACAAGACTTCGGTGGAATATTTTAAACGTAATGCTTTGGGGCCACGTTATCCGCCTTGCGTCTAAACGCAAAAGGGAACGGGTACAGGCCCGCCGTAGCTTAGAACAACAATTGGAGGCCTTATCAGCGACCTTCAAAAAATACCCCACCCCTGCCAACCGCAGTCTCTTGGACAAAGCCCGCACAGACTTAGACTTATGTTTGACTGACGAAGCGGAATGCACCCTAGGCTGGGCCTGACAAAAGTGGTATGTCAAAGCCAATAAACCCAATGCAATGCTAGATAACAGACTACGCACCTTTACCCCAAAATACACCCCCATTGCTTTGCGCACCAGACATAACATCCTCACAGGCAACCCTCAAAGGGTTTTAGATGAATTTAGATATCGTCTTACTAAACTTTACTCTGTCCCCGAAAACTCTTCCACCCAGGGCCTTGATTCCTTTCTGACAAAACTATCCATACCTTTCTTAACTGAACCCCACACATCCCTTATGTATCGGGACATACAAGTCTCGGAAGTTCTTCAATGCATTAAAGAGTTGAAGGTGGGTAAAAGACCGGGCCCAGATGGCTTTACAGCCTTATACTATCGAAAATTGGCAGACGTCATTGCCCCCTAATTGACAAACATGTACAATTCAGTTTAAGTGGATGTAAACCCGAAATTTTTTATTTTTTTTTTTTATATCATACTGTAGAGTATAAGATTTCCTATCATTTGAGCCCAGTCTTGCCACACAGAGTTAATCCATCTCTGAGCAATCCTCTTTTATTGTTCAGTGAGAAAAATCTTGAAAAACTGAGAAAAACTTTGTCAAATACTCCCCCTTGCTGTGAGTGACAGGTGATTTACATCTCGTGCACTAGCCTAAGACACAGGCATTATTTTTTAATTCCCTCCCACTCCTTTCTTCAGCAGCTCTGCGAGGATTGGCTGTTCCACACCTCAGCATGATTTGGCATGCTGAAGTCATGTGGTTACTTTCCTGTCTTTTCACTGGATGTTAGAGATCATAGCAGAAGTTCAGCACAAGTTCAGTGTTAGGAATACACAGAAGAAAATGCATATTGACAAGGGGAGTGTAGAGGTGGGCGGGGAGTCTACTGACATCACGACTCCACCCACCGAGCTCCAGACAACAGACCCACCCACAGAATATGCCGTTTTTTGGGTCTAATAACAGACAGAGGGGAGACATTTGACAGGTAAAGATACATGCAGGAGGCATGTATATCCTTATAGATAACCCCTATGGCAGTAGTTTAGAAAGGATGACATTGGGTTTACATCCACTTTAAGGAGGGCCAACCCTTCACATCCGACCTGCTGACGGCTAACATCGTAATGATCCCCAAACCTGACAAAGACCATTCCTCCTGGGTTAACTTCAGGCCGATCTCTTTAATCAATATTAATATGAAAATCTTGACAAAGATCTTGGCTAATCACCTTAACTCCTTTCTCCCACGCCTAATAAAAAAGACCAGGTTGGCTTTGTCCCAAGGAGGCAAGCTAGTGACGCCATCCGATGTCTCCTCCAAATACAGCACATTGCTCAACATAGGTTAAACTCATTACCTTACCTGGGGATTAAACTTACCTCAAGATACTCTGGCCTTCACCAAGCCAACTTCCCTTCACTTTTTGGGAAGTTGACAGCTATGCTCACCTCCTGGGCTACCCTCCCGTTGTCCTGGTTCGGGAGGATAGCAACCATCCGCATGACCTACCTCCCAAAGCTGCTTTATTTTTTTCGGGTCTTACCGGTTCACGCCCCCCCCCCCAAATTATACGTATACATTAGCGTAAAATCATGAAGTTTATCTGGGGTTCTACAAGACCCAGGATCAAAAAACAGGTTCTTTATGCCCGCAGGATCAATGGTGGCCTCTCGGTCCCTAACTTACACGCTTACTATGCAGCAGCGGCTATCGCTCTATTGTCCCATCTCCACGAGAAACAGCAAATGCCGTTATGGGCCACCATTGATCTAGTGGACTCCCCGCCCTCGGGCTTTCACACTGGAGAAAAGTAGCGGCAGTTTTAGATCGGTTTGCAGGCGCTATTTTTAGCGCAATAGCGCCTGCAAACCGCCCCAGTGTGAAAGGGGCCTTACTGTTGACTGACTCACTAACCCGGCTGGAAGTGTATTTCAAACATCAACTACCCTTTCAGTAAAATAATACTTTCTAAGATTTGTTTTGAACTTCCCTCCAGTTAGTTTGAGGTCATATCTCCGTGTTCTTGATTTTGATTCTATATTGAGAATATTGCCCTCTTGAAACCCTATTGACCCCCTTGATGTTCAGTCATCTCTCCCCTTTCCCTTCTTTCCTCCAGACTGTACATATTAGGTTCCTGAAGTCGCTTTTGATAAGTCTTATCCCTCACACCTTTCACCATTTTTGTTACCCGTCTCTGGACTTGTTCTATCCTATCAATATCTTTTTGTAAACTTTTTGAAAACTGCTTCCCATCTATTTGCATGAGTGGTTTCACACTCAGGTGGTGCGCTTGCGGGATGTTAGAAAAAGTCCTGCAAGCAGCATCTTTGGGGGGAGTTTAGAGCGCTGTAAAAAGTGATCCAAAAACGCCCCTGCCCATTGAAATGAATGGGCAGCACTTCCGAATCGCCTTAAAAGCGTTTAAAAAGAAACACAAAATGGGTGGTTTTTGGATTTTTTTAAGCTCACGTCACGTGACCTTAAAAAGAACACCCCGTTAGCGTCTGAAAAGCGCTGCAAAAGCGCTGCTAAAGCACCACAAAAATGACCTTGGCTTTAGTGCTGTTTTAGCAGCGATTCAGTGTGAAAGGGGTCTAAGTGGAGTCTCCAAAGCTGGACACAGTATTCAAAGTGAGGTCTCACTAAAGATCTATATAGGGGAATCAGGACCTCCTTACTCCTGCTGGTGATCCCTTTGGTGAAGCATTCTAGAATTCTTTTCGCCTTCCCCACTGTCTGGTCACACTGTTTGCTCATTTTGCAATCATCTGAGATAAATACCCCCACATATTTTTCCTCTGTAGTGCTGGCCAACACTGTATCCCCAATGTTGTACTCTGTCAGGGGATTCTCTTACCCTAGGTGCATTATTTTACATTTAGAAACATTGAACTGCAGTTTCTACTGCTTTGATCAGTCTTCCAGCAATGCCAAATCATGTTCCATATGTTACAGAAACCTCCTGGGATATTAACCCTATTACACGCCTTTGTGTCATCAGCAAAAAGACATACCTAGACAGGACCCAGTACGGAGCCTTGTGGTACACCACTAGTGACTGTTCTCTGTCCGAGTGAACACCATTTACAACCACACTCTGGTATCTATCCTTTAACCAACTACATATCCACTGAGCCACTCAAGGCTTAAGTCCTAGCTTGTACATCTTTTGTATTAGATCATAATGTGAGACTGTATCAAATACCTTGCTGAAATTAAGATACTGTATGCTATGTCCACAGCACCATCCTGGTACAAAACATCTGAGAAGCAGAAGTTGCTCATTGCTCAAGGAACCCCTACCAACCTCTGGGGGAACTCTAGGGTTCCACAGAACCCTGGTTGAGAAAGATTGCATGAGCAGATCACTAACAGATTTTACTTTGTGTTTAGTGTTACTCTTGCACAGCAAGGAAAGCTGTTTCATAGATATATTTAAAATTATAGGTGAAAAGAAAAGTTTTGAACAGAAGCCATCGGGTGCATGCTATAGCTTTATATCTTGTATTAATTCCAGTTTTGTGTTAATTTAGCTCGACCATCATTAATAGAATCTGTATTAAAGCCCAGATAATAACATGAGGACCTCTCTTGCAGCCTATTATCTGCCCAAGGATGATGAAGACTATCAGTTCTGCTATGTGGACCAGAATGGAGATGTTCGAGGAGTCAGCATCCCTTTCCAGTTTAGGGAAGATGATGAGGAAAATGAAATTGTGATGGTGGCAACAGTGGTTTGTTTTCAACATTTAAAACTATTTATACATGTCATACACGTGGCAAATAATCAATCTTTGGGCTTCAGAATACAGTATGCATTCAGGTGCTTCCGAGTTGCTTTAATTTGCTTTTGAGTTGCTCAAAAAATAGCTTTTATATGCTTTGAGGTGAGTTTGCATTCACAGTCATTTGTATGGGAAAGATGAGAGCTCAGATCATAACAAAAGTCCGTGCACATGAACCCATCAGACTTAGCAAGCATTTAGAGAAGACCAGCAGTTTTCTTGAAGACATGTAGGCTCCCTTTTAAAAGTCTTCTGGGAGTAGTAAGCACAGACCTGAGTACGGTAAGGCAAACTGTAGTGTTAGACAAGCTTTAGCCAGCTTTGACAGCCATAAAATCTTGCAAAATGCTTTCTAAAAGCTTGTTTGAAGCTACAGCTGTTGACCACTTGAGTCCCAGGTGCCCTTTTAAAATGTTGTTGGGATAGTAGCTGTTAATTCCAAGTCTGTTCTAGGTCTTGTGTTGACAGGTTTTTATTCTCTTCAAGTGGGTTTTGCATTCCTATACATGTCAATGAGAACGCAAAACCCATTTAACCAGTTCCAACCAAGATTAATTGTGACATTTCTCTCCTACATGTAAAAATCTGTATTTGTTTGCTAGAAAAATACCCCCGAACATTATATATATGTTTTTTAGCAAAGACCCTAAAGCAGTGTTTCTCAATCTTTTATCAGTCAAGGCACCCTTTAAAATGATGCACAATCTCGAGGCACCCCATTCTAAAATGCAAAATATTAAACTAATAGTTAAGCATAACGCACCAAGATCCACACATCGGACAGCCAATATGATTTATTCTTCCAAAGCAAATACACCTTTGCACACTGGTACTGACTCATGTTTCAATGGTTCTCTCCCTCACTTAACAAATGTGTCCCCAGTGCTGATGTGCAGGCACCCAACACCAATCAACACCTTATCAACCAATGATGTCACTGGTTCTTAAGGCGCTGGGAGCTGGAAGGTTGTAATGGTGCACAAGGAAAACCCGTGGCTTTGTGTAAACAAACGCAGGCTTGATCCACCCACTGCCTTGTACACAATTTTTCTGCAATTTTTAGGCATTTTGTCAATGCACACCTAAAGGCGCCCTGGTTAAAAAAGGGAGCCCTAGAGGATAAAATGATGGGTTTTGTAATTTTGGATGTTTCGCTGTATCAGCGATTTTTCAAAGGCAATTTTTTGGGAAAAAATACATTTTAATGATTTTTTTTTGCACACAAACACTATATAATACCCATTTTGTTAAAATATAAAAGATGATGTTACGTCGAGTAAATAGATACCCAACACGTCACGCTTTAAAATTGCGTACATCTGTGGGACGCCAAACTACAGTACCTAAAAATCTCTATTAGCAACGATTTAAAGGCCTTTACAGGCTACCAGTTTAGAGTTACACAGATAGTCTGGGGCTAGTACCTCACTTGTGTGGTGCGTTCACCGTTTATATATGCGCGCCAGACTTGCGTATGCGCTCTCGTTTACACGTAAGCATGGGGAGTAGGGGTACTTTACTTTTTTTTTATCATTTGTTTTATTCAAAACTTTTTTTACACTGTCTCTTTAACTTTTTTTAAAATTAACTTTATTGCTTTCATAAGGGATAAACAAAATGTGAAAGCATGGGCTGTGACAGGTCCTCTTTATAGAGAGATCTGGGGTCTATTAGACCCCAAATCTCTCCTCTGGGCTCTAATGCAGCTGACCAGACACAAATCGGTGTGATCGGCTGCTTCCTTGGCCAGTAAAGGCCAGGTAAACAAAGAACCAAAACCGGAAGTGGAGAAATCCTTGTCGCTTCCAGTTTCTGGGGTCACAGAGAGGGAGGAACAACGTCAGTTCCTCTCTCTCTCTGTAGTGCTGTTGTTGCCGCCCGGGCTTTGCGATCGGAGGGCAGTTTCCGGGAAAGGCAGTTGTGGGAAGGGGGGACCCCCATTCCTTCACCAGCAAAAGTGATCCACTGGCTGTTCAGCCATTTGAATCACTTCTGCCTAAAAGAGAATTGGCAGCTGAAAATTTTCATACCGATGGATGATTACCACTTCAACCCGAGGATGTCATATGAAGTCATATGACGTCAAGGAGGCCAACTGCGGCCAACTGTGGGTCAAAAGCACTTTTCAAATTCTGAATGATCCCAGAAGCATCACTAACTGATTGTATCTCCAAATGACACCGTAGCGCTAGGAAATTCATAAGGACTGCTGTAGTATGGACCATTAAAATCACTTCTTAACACGTCCTGGTAGCTGCCCTCTTCAGAGTGGGAAATCTTTATATCAAACAAAGAAATAAAAAGAATGCAAAGGCCTAGGGCATTACCAGATAAAACTATATTCAAGAGATGACAAGTGATGAATGCATACTCACAAAAGCCAAAGGCGATTACAGCAGTAAAAACTAGACCCAAATGACAGGGTAGCCCTCATAAGGTTATGCATCAACATGACCCTAGAATCCCTGAGACTTGCCAGCTAATGCATTTAAAGGAACAAACCCTCTTAATCAGTGAAAGGCCAGTTAATGTCATATCCTAAATACTAATAAGAAGAGATGTGACATTGACTTGATTTGCTCTGATGAAGAGGGCTCATCCCTTGAAACACTTTAGCTGGTGAGTCTCTGTAATGCCAGGGGCTACCTGGTCACTTAGGCCTGGTTTTTACTGCTGTACTAGCCTTTGGCTTTTGTGAGTATGCATTCATTAATTTTCTTCTCTTAAATAAAGTTTTATCTGATAATGCATTAGGCCTTTGTGTCCTTTTGATTTCTTTGTGTGTTTGACATTGCCAACTGATATCCGAGTGATGTAATTGACACAAACCCACATCCCATCAGCATCAGCCCTTAAAATGGCACTCGGACTTAATGGGTCCTGGCAGATAATTTGGCAACAGATACACCACCACAGGATGGTACTGTGGGTGTATAAGAAGTGATAAAAGGTGCCACGTGTCACCCCAAAAGAGCATTTGTAGCAGAGCACTAGAAACAAGTGATGTGATGTCACCTGTGAAGTCATAGTGCTTCCGGTCAGTTTGGAGTCCTGAAGACTCACTGTAGTTCAAAACACATGAAACAACCTTTTCTTTCTCTTTGATGTTCTTTGCACTTAACAGTAGCTGGAAATAAAATACAAGATGCATGTTACCTCCAATAGCACATTCTAGCAGTAGCTATTACAAACATATTGCACAATACATGGTGGAATGTGCTCAAAAGTGCATCATATGTTCAAAGTGTTCCTTCGAGCGCTATCATTTATAAAGTACAGCCTGTTTATTGTAATATCCATTGAATACCCACCATAAAGGTCCTTGGTCTTTTACAGCTGCTGCTATCCTGATCCGTTGATTTTCTTTTTTAATTTTAGGAGGAAGTAGAAAACATGAACGAGCAGAACAAAAAGCTTAAGGTACAACTACTTCAAAAGTGAAAATGCCAGGCCATAAATTGATAAAAGCAAGCAAAGGGCCACAGTTTGGGGACCACTGCTCTATAGTGTGTACGGTACTAGCCTTACTACTAAGCACTTCTGACAGGTTATGCCGCATAATCCTCTGGGTTGGCCATACCCCTCCTCCAGCACACAGAAAGTGACTGACAGCCTTAACTGTGCTTGTTTCCATAGGAGACTGTGTAGAGGGGGTTGTGTACATTCCCTCCACTCAGGTCTCAGATTACACTCAGCTCTGTGCTCTATGCTGTACAGTGTGTTACATCAGACCCCTGCCCCCTGCCTTCTAGAGCAGGGGTCTCCAAACTTTCTAAACAAAGGGCCAGTTTTCTGTCTTTCAGACTTTACGAGGGCCGGACAGTGGTCAATGGGAGTAGAAGGTTGGGGGAAAAAAATAATGCCCCATTGTTGGTTTCAGTGGGAGTAATTGTGCCCCATCATTGGTATCATTGTACCCCATCGTTGGTGTCAGTGGGAGGAATTGTGCCCCATCGTTGATGTCAGTGGGAGGAATTGTGCCCCATAATCAGTGTCAGTGGATGAAATGGGGCCGGATAAAAGCAGGCAAAGGGCCGCATCTGGCCCCCCAGGCTGCAGTTTGGAGACCACTGTTCTAGAGCTTAGAAATGCTCTGTTAAATGTGTGCTTTAGGAGGCTGTAAAGTAGGGGGGGCTGCAGCCAAACAGGTACAACTTATGTAGGAGAATTAGCTTTATTGCTGTATAACACCTAAGGCTAGTCACTTCAGTGGTATATGTAATGCCGCGTACACACGGTCGGACTTTCTGGGAAGCTAGATCCGATGTACTTGCCGTCAGACTTCCGGCGGACTACCGCCGGACTTTCTGAACGGACGGACTTGCCTACACACGACCGGACTTTCCGGAATCCGGTCTTCCCGCCGGACTTCCGCCGGACTTTCAGAATGAACGGACTTTCCCACACACGGACAAGTCCGTTCATTTTGAACGTGACTCGGGTACGACGGGACTAGAAAAGGAAGTCAATCTCGCCGCTTTTATCGGCGAGATTTAAACCTTGTGAGCCCCGTCTTAAAGGGAACTTTAAGGGGAACCCCCTATGCCGAAAAACCGGCGTGGGGGTCCCCCCAAAATCCATACCAGACCCCGATCCGAGCACGCAGCCCGGTCGGTCAGGAAAGGGGGTGGGGACGAGCGAGCGCCACCCCCTCCTGAACCGTACAAGGCCGCATGCCCTCAACATGGGGGGTGGGTGCTTTGGGGGAGGGGGGCGCCCTGCTGCCCCCCCCCCCAAAGCACCTTGTCCCCATGTTGATGAGGACAAGGGCCTCTTCCCGACAACCCTGGCCGTTGGTTGTCGGGGTCTGCGGGCGGGGGGCTTATCGGAATCCGGGAGCTCCCTATAATAAGAGGGCCCCCAGATCCCGGCCCCCCCACCCTATGTGAATGAGTATGGGGTACATGGTACCCCTACCCATTTACCTAGGGAAAAAGTGTCAATAATAAAACACACTACACAGGTTTTTAAAATAATTTATTAAACAGCTCCGGGGGGGGGGGGGAATCTTCCTCCGGCTTCGGGGGCGTTCCTCCGGATTCGGGGGTCTTCTTCCGGCTTCGGGGGGCCCTCCGGTTCATCTTCTCCCGGCGTTCGGTTGGTTCTCCGCTCTCTCCGGCCTCTTCTCCCGAGTTGACCACGCCCCCTAAAACGTCACAGTCCCAGCATGCCCAGGGACTGTGACATCATATGGGGGCGGGGTCTCCACCTATATAAATCACAACGGAGCCCTCAGAGACCAGTCCAGCCGGAGAGAGCGTTGTGTCAACATCTGGGGAAGAGAAGAGAAGACAAGAAGCCCAGAAGTCAGGACCTCCGCTGGCAATAGAGCTACCTGAAGACAGCGGAGGGGCCGGCTGAAGAACTGGAACACCGGGAGAAGAGGCTGGAGAGAGCGGAGAAGAACCAACCGGACGCCGGGAGAAGATGAACCGGAGGGCCCCCCGAAGCCGGAAGAAGACCCCCGAAGCCGGAGGAATGCCCCCGAAGCCGGAGGAAGATCCCCCGGAGCTGTTTAATAAATTATTTTAAAAACCTGTGTAGTGTGTTTTTTTATTGACACTTTTTCCCTAGGTGAATGGGTAGGGGTACCATGTACCCCATACTCATTCACATAGGGTGGGGGGGCCGGGATCTGGGGGCCCTCTTATTATAGGGGGCTCCCGGATTCCGATAAGCCCCCCGCCCGCAGACCCCGACAACCAACGGCCAGGGTTGTTGGGAAGAGGCCCTTGTCCTGATCAACATGGGGACAAGGTGATTTGGGGTGGGGGGGCCGCAGGGCGCCCCCCTCCCCCAAAGCACCCACCCCCCCATGTTGAGGGCATGCGGCCTGGTACGGTTCAGGAGGGGGGGCGCTCGCTCGTCCCCACCCCCTTTCCTGACCGGCCGGGCTGCGTGCTCGGATCGGGGTCTGGTATGGATTTTGGGGGGGACCCCCACGCCGTTTTTTTGGCGTAGGGGGTTCCCCTTAAAGTTCCATACCAGACCTAAGGGCCTGGGGTGCCCCCCGCGCTCACCGCAATAGGAAAATTTGTTTTTCCTATTGCACCGAGCGCGAGATGCAGCACCCTGCTCCTCCGTCGTATCTGGTCCGTCGGACCAGCATACAGATGAACGGGCTTTCCGTCAGGAACTGACTCCGGCGGAGTTACGACGTAAAGATTTGAAGCAAGTTTCAAATCTAAAGTACGTCGGATTTCCGACCGAAACGGTCCATCGGAAGTCCGATGGAGACCACACACGGTCGGATTGTCCGCTGGATTTGGTCCGGCGGCGTCCGTCTGACTTTTGTAGGTGAAAAGTCCGACCGTGTGTACGCGGCATTAGGGTTCAACAGCCATTTAAATAGGTTATCCACCTTGTTTTCCTTAAAGTGTATGTATACCCAAGACTTTTTCTTATGTTAGTTTTGGATAGCGTCGCAAAGTATTTTTTGCTGTCTGTGTCCCATTGGGAAGATTTCCCTTCACTTCCAGTGCTAGAATTGCAACAGAAGTGAGAGGAAATGAGACAGTTGTTACTTGAACAGTTGAACAGTTCCCCTCACTTTCTGTACTGGTGACAACTCTAAAAAATTGGATTTCCCATCACTTTCTTTCCTGGTGATAATGTTCACCGGGACAAATAGCATAGCTCCCAACTGTCCCTGATTTCGAGGGACTGTCCCTGATTTGAAGCAATGTCCCTCTGTTCCTCATTCCTCCTCATTTGTCCCTCATTTTGGTCTGATCTATATAGATGTATATAAAAGTGCTAAACCTTTCATCTGATTTGTAAATTGCTGCATTTGTAAATTCTAAAAGCCAATATAAAGGAATAGTAGTGGTAAAAAAAGCACTTGTGGGTTTAACAAATCTTGTTTTTTTTTGTACAATTCTCCTTTAAGGGGCGTGGCAAGAAGTGTGTCCTATGCCTACATACTTTTGCTGAAAGGTGTCCCTCATTCCCATCTCAAAAAGTTGGGCGGTATGAAATAGAGAGGGTGATCCTACCCAGCAGGGGCACAGAAAGCAATAATAACCCTTTGCTACTCCATCCAAACCTATAAAATAATGCCTATTTATACATTTTTAACTAACTAATCACACAGCTGAAAAATCAAACAGGGTATCTGATGAAAAAATGCATAAGCAGAGGCTACTTTCAGTGACACTGTATATAATGTATAATTCTCTTTTTGTTTTCTTGAAGAAAATAATTCAGGATCAGGATGAGAGGATCAAGACCCTAGAGGCTCAGTTACAGACTGCAACAGAGAAGGACAGCAGAATAGAGAAGGAAAATATGGTATCTCTATATTGTATATACCTTCATATTAAGCGCATGCATAAACAGTTTACCCTGAATTCCTAAAGAGTAAATATGAATATAATATGAACAATTTGAAATACTTTATATTAATTTATATATTCTTATACAAGAATTAATAGTTGCCCAGAAAGATGCTTTAAAGTAATAGTAAACTTTACCACCCCATTTTGCATCGCATACTAGCACATTATTTGCAGATATACCTCTAAAATGGAGCCCTCCATCACTGTGCTGTCACCACTGCTGGTGCTCCCATCTTCTCCTGGTCTTTCCTCCGGGTTTGCTCTCTCTGGTCGTTTGAATGTCTGGGCTGCCATGACATCACTCCCGGGCATGCGCATTGGAGACACCATCTCGGCACGGCACTGGGTGTTTAAAAAAGAATGATCCATTCTGGTATGGCCAGCTTTAGTAATAGAAAAGGCAACACTGTGAAGACCAATTTACATGACTGCTGAGGTGCAATAAACCCAGGTCCATACCATGATCCATCCAAACTTAGACCTTACCCCTTCTTCCCATCCAATAAAGACCACTTACCACCATTCATGTTGGAAAGGGCAAGGCCACAGCTTTATTAAATTGAACTCTTTAACAACTTGAACATAACAGTTAAACATTCCACAGTTCCAGTCACAGTAGCACTGTGAGCACTCAATTCCGACTGGTGAAAAGGGAGATAACTGAGGGGCCTGTCCTTACCATAAGTGCCGGACTGCCGTCTATCTCCCAATTAGCATGAAGGGCGTAACCTCTTACCGCCGTGTTTTGCTGGCAAGGTCACCAAAAACCGCAGCAAGCTGTGACGTACCAACCATAAATAGGGCGGCAGGGTGGGCAGCTCTTACCACTCTTCTTCACCAAAGGCCCAGGATCGCCCCTGGGGCAATCACCTTAGTGAGCTCAGGCCCAACCCCATCCCGTCCCCCCACCAATCCACAGTGACCCCTAGTCACCATACTCCGCCCTGGTTATGCCCCCATCAGTCAGGGCTCTCTTTCCCAATGGGTTCAAGAGGCCTGCATGACTGCTGAGGTGCAATAAACCCAGGTCCATACCATGATCCATCCAAACTTAGACCTTACCCCTTCTTCCCATCCAATAAAGACCACTTACCACCATTCATGTTGGAAAGGGCAAGGCCACAGCTTTTTTTAAATTGAACTCTTTAACAACTTGAACATAACAGTTAAACATTCCACAGTGCCAGTCACAGTAGCACTGTGAGCACTCAATTCCGACTGGTGAAAAGGGAGATAACTGAGGGGCCTGTCCTTACCATAAGTGCCGGACTGCCGTCTATCTCCCAATTAGCATGAAGGGCGTACCTCTTACCGCCGTGTTTTGCTGGCAAGGTCACCAAAAACCGCCACCCGCCTGTCAGTAAGCTACTGACGGGCGCCCCACCACAGCCAGCGCCTGTTCCACGCCCCTCTGGAGACCCAGATTAAAAATGTCCAGCCCGATGTCATTCAGATGAACTCCATCTCTACGCAGCAAATCGCGATTATCACCCCCCAGGTCTCTGTGGCGGACTACTACCCCCCCTATCTGGCGCACAAACTTAGCCACTTGGGCATTGACCTTTCTACGAAAATGTTCCAGAAGGGGGCCAGGGACATCACGCGCCCATACCGAGCGAGGCACGATTTCCGACCAAACAACGGTCAAGTTAGTAAAGGAAGCACAACATTGGGCAATGTCACTTTTAACTTACTTTAGCTGATATGATGTCCACAGATCGCATATAGCCAACGTCATTCCCACCCGCATGTATGACCAGCATGATGGGACCAGAAACGTGGGCACGAAGTTGCTGACATTCCGGGAGGACCTGAGGCCAACGTAACCCACGCAACCCGATCCAGCGTATCCTCGCCACATCGTATGAGAATCCCAAATTCCTGCCATAAGTTCGGATCTCTGCCCGGCGAGCGGCCCAGTATATGAAAGAATCCCCGAGAATCCAAATCTGTGCTGGGAAGGAACCTGGAAATCAACACAACAGATGTGCTCGGACATACAAAGAAAAACGAGATGACTCCCATCTACCTAAACTCTGAAGTTCCGTATCGGAGAAACCCAAACCAGAAGCGGCGGTCGCGGCGCCAATGCGAAAAGTGTGGGTGGAAAATTCCTTCGCAGGAAGGCCCAAAGTCTCCAAGCAACGACGAAAAACACGCAAATATTGAAGACGGCTGAGAGAAGTTGCATCAGCATGTACAAAAAATGTAGGGGACAGGGGGCGCGCAGACATGAAAGGGAGGGCCAGGGACACCGGACAAAAGGGGCCGCCACAATAATGCAGGACTACCCGGCGACCCCTGCCAAAACAATCGCAACAAAATCGTGACACTGCAGTGCGACAACGACACGTCCTCCCATAGGATGCCCCCGGGGACGATTTTGATTTTGATACCAATTCACCAATGCAAAAAGCACCAAAGAAAGCCCATGAAAAGGCTACCCGGAAAAGGAGGGTCTCATATCCCGATGAACACACATTCGGAAGCAGAGACAAGATGCCCAAGAGAATCTGAATAGAAATAGGACGCCTGGTGTCCGGAGGGTGCGTGACCCGCTTCCAACCCCGGACAACCCGACGAACAGGGAAGGCTTTTGTTACATCCTCCCACCCCAGAAGCTGAAACCAAAATGACAGGGCCGACAACGCGGATGAAACCGTCGACCCAGAGACGCCTTTTTCCGACAGAAAGACTAAATAGGCAAATAAGGTTAAACGACGATCATGCGGGGAATAAATGTTGAACTCACCGCCCGACGCCTGGACCCACTCGTGCCAAACTCGGCAGTACGACGCCCACGTCCGCGGAGAAAGCGACGACCGAAGGAGCTCTGTCAAATGCCGGAAACGAGGTTCCATAAGTGGGCCGGACAGGGGAGGCCCTCCAAAGAAGCCATCGGAGCCAGTGTTCGAAAACGGCAGAACTGTTGACGAGAAAGAGCATCGGCAATGTCATTAGAGGCACCCGGAACATGCCTAGCCCTAACGCAGATGTTGAAATGTAAACATTTTAAAACTAAAAACCTTAGCAAAGAAATGACCGGAGGAGAACTGGCTGACTGTTTGTTCCCCACCTGCACCACACTCATATTATCCGACCAGAAGACCACCTGGTGATTGCGCAACCTTTCACCCCAGAGCTCAACGACAACAATAATTGGAAACAGCTCCAGCAGGGTGAGGTTGCGCAACAAATCCATGTGGGCCCATGAGGCCGGCCAGCATTCAGCAGCCCATTCCCCTTGAAAGAAAGCGCCGAACCCACAGGAGCCTGCAGCATCGGTATATAACTCCAGCTGTGTGTTCGGCACTTCCTCCCGCAACCAGCACGACTGCCCATTGTAAGTCTGCAAGAATGATAGCCATATCCCCAAGTCATCCCTCATAGGCTTGGTGATCCTGACGTAGTGGTGAGGGGCAGTTATGCCCTTCGTGGCCCATGACAGTCGCCTACAGAAGGCCCTCCCCATCCGGATGACCCTACAGGCAAAAACCAGATGACCCAGCAATGACTGTAGCTGTTTCAGCTGTAATTTCTTCGCCCCTTTCGCCAAGCGAACCAATGAGAGAAGCCTGGACAACTTGTCACTAGGCAACCTAAAAACTATCGCCACTGTGTCTATCTCAATACCTAAAAATGACAGGACTGTGACGGGGCCCTCCGTCTTGTCAGCGGACAGTGGGACGGCAAAAAGCCGGCATGTATCCTGAAAAACAGTGAGCAGGCGCAGACACTGCCCGCTGAACCCACAAAAAGAAAGTCATCGAGATAATGCAGAAGGGACTGAATACCCGCCTCCTGGGTGACCACCCAGTCAAGGAAGCTACTAAATAGTTCAAAGAAATAGCACGAGATGGCACAACCCATAGGAAGGCACATGTCGAAAAAATAGCTACCCTGGAAATAGCAACCCAGGAGGTGGAAACAGTCCGGATGGACTGGGAGGAGGCGAAACGCGGACTCAATGTCCGCTTTTGCCAGAAGGGCAGACTACCCCGCTGCCCTAACCAGCTGAAGCGCCCTGTCAAAGGACGCATAGTGCACTCTGGATTCCTCTCTGTCAATGCCATCATTCACCGAGGAGCCAGAAGGGTAGGAAAGATGATGAATGAGGCAAAATTTTCCCTCCGCCTTTTTTGGGACCACACCGAGGGGAGATACCCTCAGGTTGTGGAAAGGAGGGAGATCAAAGGGGCCTGCCATTCTCCCCAGTTCCAATTCCTTCTGAAGCTTCTCAGCCACGACGGACTCAAATTCTACCGCCGATTTCAAATTTGGAGGCATGGTCGGGGCGTCTGACGGGGAAAAGGGGATCCAGAAACCACGGTCCAAGCCGTCCCGCAGAATCAGGGCCTCTCTACGAAGGGGGTACCGGTCTAGCCAGGGAAGCATCTCTATGACGTTCACCGGCGTCCTCCGGCTTAGGAAGGTCAGTCTTGGCTCCGGATCTGGGAAGCGATTGTTTGCCTTTTCGAAAACACCTACTGGCGGGGTGAGCCCCTCCACAACTGGAGCACTCATGCCTGAAACGACAGGCGGAGTACCACTTACAGTGGCTTTCGTTGAAAAGCCAGCAGATATCCTTCTTTGGAGCGGCCGACACTCCGGACTGAGGGGCGCCGACCGCGGACTGAAAGGACGAAGGCCTATGAGGGCACATAAGCAGCAACCACAGGCTACCATCCTGACAATCAAAACGAAATTCCCAACGTGCCGCCATTTTTTGCCGAAATTGAGTGTCATAATGGAACCAGCACTGACCCCCGTAAACCTTGTATGCACCCCAAATAAGGTCTAAATAGCAAAATAACGAAGTTGCCAACTCCGGGAACTGCTCACTGAGCACTCCCGCGTAGGCACAAAACCCCTGCAGCCAGTTCCTGAACGTTCTAGGAAGCTGTTTGGGTTTGTCACCCTGCGCCGATACGTCAACCCGTCGAGATTTGTCAATAGGCGCTCGCTCGTCCCCACCCCCTTTCCTGACCGGTCGGGCTGCGTGCTCGGATCGAGGTCTGGTATGGATTTTGGGGGGGACCCCCACGCCGTTCCCCTTAAAGTTCCATACCAGACCTAAGGGCCTGGGGTGCCCCCCGCGCTCGCCGCAATAGGAAAATTTGTTTTTCCTATTGCAGCGAGCGCGAGATGCAGCACCCTGCTCCTCCGTCGTATCTGGTCCGTCGGACCAGCATACAGACGAACGGGCTTTCCATCAGGAACTGAGTCCGGCGGAGTTACGACGTAAAGATTTGAAGCACGTTTCAAATCTAAAGTACGTCGGATTTCCGACCGAAACGGTCCATCGGAAGTCCGATGGAGACCACACACAGTCGGATTGTCCGCCGGATTTAGTCCGGCGGCGTCCGTCGGACTTTTGTAGGTGAAAAGTCCGACCGTGTGTACACGGCATTAGGGTTTAACAGCCATTTAAATAGGTTATCCACCTTGTTTTCCTTAAAGTGTATGTATACCCAAGACTTTTTCTTATGTTAGTTTTGGATAGCGTAGCAAAGTATTTTTTGCTGTCTGTGTCCCATTGAGAAGATTTCCCTTCACTTCCAGTGCTAGAATTGCAACAGAAGTGAGAGGAAATGAGACAGTTGTTACTTGAACAGTTGAACAGTTCCCCTCACTTTCTGTACTGGTGACAACTCTAAAAAATTGGATTTCCCATCACTTTCTTTCCTGGTGATAATGTTCACCGGGACAAATAGCATAGCTCCCAACTGTCCCTGATTTCGAGGGACTGTCCCTGATTTGAAGCAATGTCCCTCTGTTCCTCATTCCTCCTCATTTGTCCCTCATTTTGGTCTGATCTATATAGATGTATATAAAAGTGCTAAACCTTTCATCTGATTTGTAAATTGCTGCATTTGTAAATTCTAAAAGCCAATATAAAGGAATAGTAGTGGTAAAAAAAGCACTTGTGGGTTTAACAAATCTTGTTTTTTTTGTACAATTCTCCTTTAAGGGGCGTGGCAAGAAGTGTGTCCTATGCCTACATACTTTTGCTGAAAGGTGTCCCTCATTCCCATCTCAAAAAGTTGGGCGGTATGAAATAGAGAGGGTGATCCTACCCAGCAGGGGCACAGAAAGCAATAAAAAGGAGTCCTAACCCTTTGCTACTCCATCCAAACCTATAAAATAATGCCTATTTATACATTTTTAACTAACTAATCGCACAGCTGAAAAATCAAACAGGGTATCTGATGAAAAAATGCATAAGCAGAGGCTACTTTCAGTGACACTGTATATAATGTATAATTCTCTTTTTGTTTTCTTGAAGAAAATAATTCAGGATCAGGATGAGAGGATCAAGACCCTAGAGGCTCAGATACAGACTGCAACAGAGAAGGACAGCAGAATAGAGAAGGAAAATATGGTACCTCTATATTGTATATACCTTCATATTAAGCGCATGCATAAACAGTTTACCCTGAATTCCTAAAGAGTAAATATGAATATAATATGAACAATTTGAAATACTTTATATTAATTTATATATTCTTATACAAGAATTAATAGTTGCCCAGAAAGATGCTTTAAAGTAATAGTAAACTTTACTACCCCATTTTGCATCGCATACTAGCACATTATTTGCAGATATACCTCTAAAATGGAGCCCTCCATCACTGTGCTGTCACCACTGCTGGTGCTCCCATCTTCTCCTGGTCTTTCCTCCGGGTTTGCTCTCTCTGGTCGTTTGAATGTCTGGGCTGCCATGACATCACTCCCGGGCATGCGCATTGGGGACACCATCTCGGCACGGCACTGGGTGTTTAAAAAAGAATGATCCATTCTGGTATGGCCAGCTTTAGTAATAGAAAAGGCAACACTGCGAAGACCAATTTACATGACTGCTGAGGTGCAATAAACCCAGGTCCATACCATGATCCATCCAAACTTAGACCTTACCCCTTCTTCCCATCCAATAAAGACCACTTACCACCATTCATGTTGGAAAGGGCAAGGCCACAGCTTTATTAAATTGAACTCTTTAACAACTTGAACATAACAGTTAAACATTCCACAGTTCCAGTCACAGTAGCACTGTGAGCACTCAATTCCGACTGGTGAAAAGGGAGATAACTGAGGGGCCTGTCCTTACCATAAGTGCCGGACTGCCGTCTATCTCCCAATTAGCATGAAGGGCGTACCTCTTACCGCCGTGTTTTGCTGGCAAGGTCACCGAAAACCGCAGCAAGCTGTGACGTACCAACCATAAATAGGGCGGGAGGGTGGGCAGCTCTTACCACTCTTCTTCACCAAAGGCCCAGGATCGCCCCTGGGGCAATCACCTTAGTGAGCTCAGGCCCAACCCCATCCCATCCCCCCACCAATCCACAGTGACCCCTAGTCACCATACTCCGCCCTGGTTATGCCCCCATCAGTCAGGGCTCTCTTTCCCAATGGGTTCAAGAGGCCTGCATGACTGCTGAGGTGCAATAAACCCAGGTCCATACCATGATCCATCCAAACTTAGACCTTACCCCTTCTTCCCATCTAATAAAGACCACTTACCACCATTCATGTTGGAAAGGGCAAGGCCACAGCTTTTTTTAAATTGAACTCTTTAACAACTTGAACATAACAGTTAAACATTCCACAGTGCCAGTCACAGTAGCACTGTGAGCACTCAATTCCGACTGGTGAAAAGGGAGATAACTGAGGGGCCTGTCCTTACCATAAGTGCCGGACTGCCGTCTATCTCCCAATTAATATGAAGGGCATACCTCTTACCGCTGTGTTTTGCTGGCAAGGTCACCAAAAACCGCCACCCGCCTGTCAGTAAGCTACTGACGGGCGCCCCACCGCAGCCAGCGCCTGTTCCACGCCCCTCTGGAGACCCAGATTAAAAATGTCCAGCCCGATGTCATTCAGATGAACTCCATCTCTACGCAGCAAATCGCGATTATCACCCTCCAGGTCTCTATGGCGGACCACTACCCCCCCTATCTGGCGCACAAACTTAGCCACTTGGGCATTGACCTTTCTACGAAAATGTTCCAGAAGGGGGCCAGGGACATCACGCGCCCATACCGAGCGAGGCATGATTTCCGACCAAACAACGGTCAAGTTAGTAAAGGAAGCACAACATTGGGCAATGTCACTTTTAACAGCTGATATGATGTCCACAGATCGCATATAGCCAACGTCATTCCCACCCGCATGTATGACCAGGATGATGGGACCGGAAACGTGGGCACGAAGTTGCTGACATTCCGGGAGGACCTGAGGCCAACGTAACCCACGCAACCCGATCCAGCGTATCCTCGCCACATCGTATGAGAATCCCAAATTCCTGCCATAAGTTCGGATCTCTGCCCGGCGAGCGGCCCAGTATATGAAAGAATCCCCGAGAATCCAAATCTGTGCCGGGAAGGAACCTGGAAATCAACACAACAGATGTGGTCGGACATACAAAGAAAAACGAGATGACTCCCATCTACCTAAACGCTGAAGTTCCGTATCGGAGAAACCCAAACCAGAAGCGGCGGTCGCGGCGCCAATGCGAAAAGTGTGGGTGGAAAATTCCTTCGCAGGAAGGCCCAAAGTCTCCAAGCAACGACGAAAAACACGCAAGTATTGAAAACGGCTGAGAGAAGTTGCATCAGCATGTACAAAAAATGTAGGGGACAGGGGGCGCGCAGACATGAAAGGGAGGGCCAGGGACACCGGACAAAAGGGGCCGCCACAATAATGCAGGACTACCCGGCGACCCCTGCCAAAACAATCAGTCTTGGATGAACGCAACAAAATCGTGACACTGCAGTGCGACAACGACACGTTCTCCCATAGGATCCCCCCCGGGGACGATTTTGATTTTGACACCAATTCACCAATGCGAAAAGCACCAAAGAAAGCCCATGAAAAGGCTACCCAGAAAAGGAGGGTCTCATATCCCGATGAACACACATTCGGAAGCAGAGACAAGATGCCCAAGAGGATCTGAATAGAAATAGGACGCCTGGTGTCCGGAAGGTGCGTGACCCGCTTCCAACCCCGGACAACCCGACGAACAGGGAAGGCTTTTGTTACATCCTCCCACCCCAGAAGCTGAAACCAAAATGACAGGGCCGACAACGCGGATGAAACCGTCGACCCAGAGACGCCTTTTTCCGACAGAAAGACTAAATAGGCAAATAAGGTTAAACGACGATCATCCGGGGAATAAATGTTGAACTCACGGCCCGATGCCTGGACCCACTCGTGCCAAACTCGGCAGTACGACGCCCACGTCCGCAGAGAAAGCGACGACTGAAGGAGCTCTGTCAAAAGCCGAAAACGAGGTTCCATAAGTGGGCCGGACAGGGGAGGCCCTCCAAAGAAGCCATCGGAGCCAGTGTTCGAAAACGGCAGAACTGTTGACGAGAAAGAGCATCGGCAATGTCATTAGAAGCACCCGGAACATGCCTAGCCCTAACGCAGATGTTGAAATGTAAACATTTTAAAACTAAAAACCGTAGCAACGAAACGACCGGAGGAGAACTGGCTGACTGTTTGTTCACCACCTGCACCACACTCATATTATCCGACCAGAAGACCACCTGGTGATTGCGCAACCTTTCACCCCAGAGCTCAACGACAACAATAATTGGAAACAGCTCCAGCAGGGTGAGGTTGCGCAACAAATCCATGTGGGCCCATGAGGCCGGCCAGCAATCAGCAGCCCATTCCCCTTGAAAGAAAGCGCCGAACCCACAGGAGCCTGCAGCATCGGTATATAACTCCAGCTGTGAGTTCGGCACTTCCTCCCGCAACCAGCACGACTGCCCATTGTAAGTCTGCAAGAATGATAGCCATATCCCCAAGTCATCCCTCATAGGCTTGGTGATCCTGACATAGTGGTGAGGGGCAGTTATGCCCTTCGTGGCCCATGACAGTCGCCTACAGAAGGCCCTCCCCATCCGGAAGACCCTACAGGCGAAAACCAGATGACCCAGCAACGACTGTAGCTGTTTCAGCTGTAATTTCTTCGCCCCTTTCGCCAAGCGAGCCAACGAGAGAAGCCTGGACAACTTGTCACTAGGCAACCTAAAAACTATCGCCACTGTGTCTATCTTAATACCTAAAAACGACAGGACTGTGACGGGGCCCTCCGTCTTGTCAGCAGACAGTGGGACGGCGAAAAGCCGGCATGTATCCTGAAAAACAGTGAGCAGGCGCAGACACTGCCCACTGCCCGCTGAACCCACAAAAAGAAAGTCATCGAGATAATGCAGAAGGGACTGAATACCCGCCTCCTGGGTGACCACCCAGTCAAGGAAGCTACTAAATAGTTCAAAGAAATAGCACGAGATGGCACAACCCATAGGAAGGCACATGTCGAAAAAATAGCTACCCTGGAAATAGCAACCCAGGAGGTGGAAACAGTCCGGATGGACTGGGAGGAGGCGAAACGCGGACTCAATGTCCGCTTTTGCCAGAAGGGCAGACTGCCCCGCTGCCCTAACCAGCTGAAGCGCCCTGTCAAAGGACGCATAGTGCACTCTGGATTCCTCCCTGTCAATGCCATCGTTCACCGAGGAGCCAGAAGGGTAGGAAAGATGATGAATGAGGCGAAATTTTCCCTCCGCCTTTTTTGGGACCACACCGAGGGGAGATACTCTCAGGTTGTGGAAAGGAGGGAGATCAAAGGGGCCTGCCATTCTCCCCAGTTCCAATTCCTTCTGAAGCTTCTCAGCCACGACGGACTCAAATTCTACCGCCGATTTCAAATTTGGAGACATGGTCGGGGCGTCTGACGGGGAAAAGGGGATCCAGAAACCACGGTCCAAGCCGTCCCGCAGAATCAGGGCCTCTCTACGAAGAGGGTACCGGTCTAGCCAGGGAAGCATCTCTATGACGTTCACCGGCGTCCTCCGGCTTAGGAAGGTCAGTCTTGGCTCCGGATCTGGGAAGCGATTGTTTGCCTTTTCGAAAACACCTACTGGCGGGGTGAGCCCCTCCACAACTGGAGCACTCATGCCTGAAACGACAGGCGGAGTACCACTTACAGTGGCTTTCGTTGAAAAGCCAGCAGATACCCTTCTTTGGAGCGGCCGACGCTCCGGACTGAGGGGCGCCGACCGTGGACTGAAAGGACGAAGGCCTATGAGGGCACATAAGCAGCAACCACAGGCTACCATCCTGACAATCAAAACGAAATTCCCAACGTGCCGCCATTTTTTGCCAAAATTGAGTGTCATAATGGAACCAGCACTGACCCCCGTAAACCTTGTATGCACCCCAAATAAGGTCTAAATAGCAAAATAACGAAGTTGCCAACTCCGGGAACCGCTCACTGAGCACTCCCGCGTAGGCACAAAACCCCTGCAGCCAGTTCCCGAACGTTCTAGGAAACTGTTTGGGTTTGTCACCCTGCGCCGATACGTCAACCCGTCGAGATTTGTCAATAGGCGCTCGCTCGTCCCCACCCCCTTTCCTGACCAGCCGGGCTGCGTGCTCGGATCGGGGTCTGGTATGGATTTTGGGGGGGACCCCCATGCCGGTTTTTTGGCGTAGGGGGTTCCCCTTAAAGTTCCATACCAGACCTAAGGGCCTGGGGTGCCCCCCGCGCTCGCCGCAATAGGAAAATTTGTTTTTCCTATTGCAGCGAGCGCGAGATGCAGCACCCTGCTCCTCCGTCGTATCTGGTCTGTCGGACCAGCATACAGACGAACGGGCTTTCCATCAGGAACTGAGTCCGGCGGACTTACGACGTAAAGATTTGAAGCAAGTTTCAAATCTAAAGTACGTCGGATTTCCGACCGAAACGGTCCATCGGAAGTCCGATGGAGACCACACACAGTCGGATTGTCCGCCAAATTTAGTCCGGCGGCGTCCGTCGGACTTTTGTAGGTGAAAAGTCCGACCATGTGTACGCGGCATTAGGGTTTAACAGCCATTTAAATAGGTTATTCACCTTGTTTTACTTAAAGTGTATTTATACCCAAGACTTTTTCTTATGTTAGTTTTGGATAGCGTAGCAAAGTATTTTTTGCTGTCTGTGTCCCATTGAGAAGATTTCCCTTCACTTCCAGTGCTAGAATTGCAACAGAAGTGAGAGGAAATGAGACAGTTGTTACTTGAACAGTTGAACAGTTCCCCTCACTTTCTGTACTGGTGACAACTCTAAAAAATTGGATTTCCCATCACTTTCTTTCCTGGTGATAATGTTCACCGGGACAAATAGCATAGCTCCCAACTGTCTCTGATTTCGAGGGACTGTCCCTGATTTGAAGCAATGTCCCTCTGTTCCTCATTCCTCCTCATTTGTCCCTCATTTTGGTCTGATCTATATAGATGTATATAAAAGTGCTAAACCTTTCATCTGATTTGTAAATTGCTGCATTTGTAAATTCTAAAAGCCAATATAAAGGAATAGTAGTGGTAAAAAAAGCACTTGTGGGTTTAACAAATCTTGTTTTTTTTGTACAATTCTCCTTTAAGGGGCGTGGCAAGAAGTGTGTCCTATGCCTACATACTTTTGCTGAAAGGTGTCCCTCATTCCCATCTCAAAAAGTTGGGCGGTATGAAATAGAGAGGGTGATCCTACCCAGCAGGGGCACAGATAGCAATAAAAAGGAGTCCTAACCCTTTGCTACTCCATCCAAACCTATAAAATAATGCCTATTTATACATTTTTAACTAACTAATCGCACAGCTGAAAAATCAAACAGGGTATCTGATGAAAAAATGCATAAGCAGAGGCTACTTTCAGTGGAACTGTATATAATGTATAATTCTCTTTTTGTTTTCTTGAAGAAAATAATTCAGGATCAGGATGAGAGGATCAAGACCCTAGAGGCTCAGTTACAGACTGCAACAGAGAAGGACAGCAGAATAGAGAAGGAAAATATGGTATCTCTATATTGTATATACCTTCATATTAAGCGCATGCATAAACAGTTTACCCTGAATTCCTAAAGAGTAAATATGAATATAATATGAACAATTTGAAATACTTTATATTAATTTATATATTCTTATACAAGAATTAATAGTTGCCCAGAAAGATGCTTTAAAGTAATAGTAAACTTTACCACCCCATTTTGCATCGCATACTAGCACATTATTTGCAGATATACCTCTAAAATGGAGCCCTCCATCACTGTGCTGTCACCACTGCTGGTGCTCCCATCTTCTCCTGGTCTTTCCTCCGGGTTTGCTCTCTCTGGTCGTTTGAATGTCTGGGCTGCCATGACATCACTCCCGAGCATGCGCATTGGAGACACCATCTCGGCACGGCACTGGGTGTTTACAAAAGAATGATCCATTCTGGTATGGCCAGCTTTAGTAATAGAAAAGACAACACTGTGAAGACCAATTTACATTATTGCAGTGCATTATTTTGAGCATTAACATGCACTGTGTTAAAACAGTAGTAAACCGCATCCAAAAAACAAAAAAAAACACGCCGCTTCCATCTTCAACCGGTCTTCTCTCCGGGTTCAGGGACTCCGGACATCTGATTGGCATGTGTGTGGGAGTTGTTGTTTGCGGCACGGCTCTGAAGGAACGGTACAGGAAGGAACAGTACGTAACGCAAGTGCCACATTACTATGCACTATTCCCTAACTCCCTGGGCCAACCCACCTTTAAATATTGTAATTATTAGGGCCCATTTTTACCATGAAGGTCTGGTGCATTGCGTGATTACACAAACATTAGCAAGATTTCTGCCATCCTTTAACTTGCATTGCGTTATGGCAACTTATTCATTTGATTCAGCTGCCAAGACACCAGAAATGTTAAAAAAAAAAGAAAGCACCATTTTGTGCAAGAAAGGCCACCATAAAACAAACCATGATGGTAGGTTAAGCTGGCATAAGATGGATCCCAATTTGGCTGGTTCAGTAGTGACCAGCCTAATTTTGATCCATCTATGGCCATTCCCGATCAACAGAAGTTGAGCTAACAATCAACTTTTGTCAAACAGAAATGTTGGAAAATATTTGCATTAGATGGTGACTGCAGCACTGATCCCTGTATTCTGAGAGCGGAGGAGCCCCCGCTGTCAGAATGCAACAGCACAGCAGCAAGGATTTCTCTATCCACCTTACTTGTGTGGTTAGGGGAATCTCTTCATTATATTGGCTGATTGAAAAAAGAGTAATGTAGGAAAGATGATCCGCACTCCAGTTGTTGCTCTTAAAATATCATCATTTTATTGAAAAGCCATAGTGCACAAAAGCATATAAAAATAGTTGACGTGTTTCAGCCTATAAGGCCTTCGTCATAACACGAAGGCCTTATAGGCTCAAACGTGTCAACTGTTTTTATGTGCGGATCATCTTTCCTACATTATTCTACTCAGCCAACGACTGTGGATTGAGCACCTGGGGGCTCTGCTATCTATGTGTTGTATGGGTAGTAGCACTGATTTTTCTGTTTATACTGATCGAAAAAAGAACAAACCATCCATGGCCAGCCTTACCGTGTATTGTATCACAAGTGCATTGTGATGCCATTCAGAATACCGCACACCAATGTGTATAAACTGCCATGTGTTATGGTAACACAGGATATTTTGTTTTCTAAGGGACAGTATATTCATAGCAATTGCCATTACTGTACATTATACAACTGTATGTCTATTGGGCAATATATTCCTCCCACATCAAGGGAAGGGAAAGTGCTTAGGCAGTTTATAGGAAGAGATCTCAGGGATACCTAATCATTGTAGGGATGCTTAAGCCACACGATATAGGAAGCTGTGATAGCATAGGTGTCACTCTCCTGGAAATATTTTATCAAGTACATTAAGGGTCAAAATATTTCTATATTCATTTAATATTTATTACATAATTTCCATTGTAAAATACTGGCCTCTATGTGTCTATTTTTGCTATTAGAAATTAATATAAATATACTATATTGTGTACACAGGCCACATTTTATATCTTATTTATCATATAAAGGAAGTATCCCCCATGGAAATACTGCGGGACTTCAAGGGCAACTAATTAAACAACAAAATATGAGAAAATATAAATTTATTATTGATATAGAATATGTGGTGCATACATCACCGTCATCGGATTTTGGATTTCTACAATTATATCTTATTTAAGTTTTCTTATGTAATAGGTTTGTTACTGTGTTAGTATATTTTATTCCTAAAAATATTTGATTCCTTCTGTCTTTTAAATGCCTATGCCAAAATGCATACAGTAATAATGTATTCTTTCAAGTGGCTTGGCTGGCACTCCTATATCGAACCTCAGATCGCTTATATTAAAGCGGAACTTCACCCAAAAGGGGAAGTTCCATGTTTTCTGGACAAAAAAGAGGGTTGTGACCTGGCACAGCCGCAATGACAAACCTCCATCCCTAATAAACACTGCAGAGGCATCCCTCATTTAAAGTCCCACCACTTTTCTCCTCTGTTTTTAAAAGTTCCATGTTTTCTCCTCTCCCCACCCCCCCCCCCCCCCCCCCCGCCCCCCTCCCGCTTTTTTTTTTTTTTTTTTTTTAATCGGGTATTTTTTTATTGAAAATTTTTTTTGTATACCAGTTGTACATTGAAAGTAAAAAAAACAAAGCATACAGTAGCCTGTAACAGTTATCACTGCGAGAATACAAACATAGCATAAAGAAAAAGTATTAATCATTCTTGTGCCAGAAAATAACACTAAGTTACGTCATAACACACACCAGATATTGCATTATTTAGAGTTACTAGTACCTCCATACCCCTACAATAGGTTCTTAACAGCTGTGATATCTTGATTATAAAAACCAAAGACCCAGGTCCTACTTCAACACTTAATCCCCACCAAACAGAGAACTCTGATGAGACATGTGTAGAGTCCGAAGAAGACAGCCAAGGATCCCATATTTTCTGTTTTTTTTTTAAGGGCAATATGTTATATGCTTATATGTTAATTCTTCCCTTTTCAAGAGAAGGTTAACAGCATCCTTCTATTTCTGCAGCATAGGGAGGGGGGGGAAATGTTGAAAGCCACTTTTTCAGTATTAACTAGCTAGGTATAAAACCCTGGTTCACAATAGATTGAGGTCATCCAGAAGAATATCTTCTGGTACAATACTCAATACAACTAACTTAAATTCAGGAGGAATTTGAGTAGAGCAAATGTTATTTAGTGCCTGGAAAATAGAGGACCAGTATCTGTGCAATTTGGGGCAACGCCACAACAGTGCCCGTATTTGTGGAACGACATGGGCAGCTAGGTGTGTTTAATCTTCCCCAGGAGTGTAAACTTTGGGGCGTGTATAATTAACAACTGTGTATAATTAACAACTGTGTCAACCGTGATGGGAAGAGGGAAACTAACTGCACTTTAGCCAAGCACTGCTGCCACTGTTCGTCCTCTAGTGGACCAACATCCGCCCTCCATTGACTGCTAGAAGAGAGGGTGTGTTATATTTCAAGGGAAAGTAGGCAGCTTGACATTGAAGAGCATGACAGAGTTGAAGGTATTGAACAAACATTTTGTGGGATAAGTGAAATCTACCCACCAATGTTGCAAAGTGCAGTAATACATCCTTACGGTATAATTGGTGTAGATATACTATCCCTGCATTTTTCCATTGCTAAAACCTTGAAGCTCTGCAAGTTCTGGAAAGGTGGTGTTAGACAGGCATGTACTGAGAGTATCCCTCAAGCGAAGAACTTCTCTTCCATTTTGGCCCATTTTTCTTTTTTTGGAGGGGGGGGGAGCAGGTGTAACTAGTTTTGATGGATATCCGGTTCCACTTTCGCTCAAATAGCCTAGGCCAGGCATCACTAAATGGACCACGGTGGCCCCACCATTTAGGAGCTGGCTTTTCCCTCAAACCTTGGCCACTGTCATTGTAAGCAGAGCGAGGAGCGGTAGGCTGTTCAGTTCAGAGCGGTGGGGGGCAGGAGCTATCTTCTCAAGTTAACCAGCAGGTGATTGGTTGGTAGGACACAGGGCAGTCCTAGCAGCCAATTATCATCTTGTTAATAAGAAAAGTTAACTTTGGCTGCTCCCACCCGCCACTCAGAACTGTACAGCCTCCCGCTCCTTGCTCTGCTTTCAATGACAGCAGCCAAGGCTTGGGGGGAAAAGCCGACTCCTGCTCGCCACTTAGAACTGAACAGCCTCCCGCTCTTCGCTCTGATGAATAGACAGTGGCCGAAGCTTGCGGGAAAAGCCAGCTCCTGCCCGCCGCTCAGAAATGTACAGCCTCCTCCTCTTCTCTGTGTGTCCATGTAGGTAAAAGAGTAAAGGGGCAGAGGAGATGGCTGTGATGTGAAGGGGGGTGCAGTGGACCAGAGGACATGGCTGTGATGGCAGTGATTTGAATGGGGGGCTGTGGACCCCAAGCCACTGGGGGCTGAGATGTGAGGGAAGACACCACTGTGGGGGCCTTTTGGGACACATTTTGGGACCATTCACAAAGTGCAGTGCACCGGGAAGCCAGCTGTGAACTGGCAAGGGGTCACAACCAGCTTCCCAAAGTAAACATGCCGGCGTCGAGGAACTGAAGATCGGCAAAGAACCAGCCTCGGTGAGGACAGTGCCGGACAGGTAAGTGTAATTATATTGAAATTCGGCAACTACAGTATTTGCAGCCATTTTTTTTTTTTGAGGGTGACTGAAGATCCTCTTAAATATGAATAGGGAGAATGTAAAAAATTCACATATTGCTAGACACCTGCTAGAGGTGTAGTCCCTTTGTTCCACACTTACGTTAAAATGTATGTAAACCCTAACAATTCACTTTTCTTATTTGCTCCCTTTTGCTCTGTTGAATATACCAATAAAAGCATTGTATCTGATTGATAGAAATTCAGAGCTGTCTGTGTCCTATGCACACTTCCCATGTTATCTCAAAGAAGCCTCCTAATTCTTATCTTCACCTTTATGGTGTACATATCTGGGTTGGTGGGGTAGGTGGGTGGGGTAGTCTAGTAAAAGACACTGGGAGGGTTGACACCACTCCACAAAAATGATGTGTGTTGTCAGCCCACCATAGGACGTAGGAGTGGAGGTATTTTTCAGTACTTGAACGGACCTTAAAATGATAAAACATGGGTAAATGTACATGTATTGCAGAGATATACTGCATATGTGTTTTGTTTTTTTAACTATATCTAGAGAACCACAATTGCTACTTTTAGGACTTTGAAGGCAACGTCTAACCAAAAAGTAATATTAAAATAATAACATTTATTTCCTCAGTTTAACCACTTGCAGACCGCCTGCCGTCGATTGACGGCGGCACAATGGCACTCCTGCGTGAATCGCTGTAGCTGTATGGAGGGTGCTTTAAAGAGTATAGGGGGCACGCGCGTGCTCCCGCCACGTGACGTAGGAGCCAATGCGCATGCCCGGAGGCCGCGATGGCCAGCCAGGTACCCGCGATTGCTCCTGAGAAGGACAGAATGGAGATCTGTCAATGTAAACAGACAGATCTCCATTCTGTCAGGGGTAAGGAGAGTGATCTGTTGTTCCTACTGCTTAGGAACAATGATTGGTCTGCTCACCCAGGCAGTCCCATCCCCCCACAGTTAGAATCACTCCCTAGGACACAAATTTAACCCCTTGATCGCCCCCTAGTATTAACCCCTTTCCTACCAGTGACATTTACAATCAATGGCTATTTATAGCACTGATCACTGTATAAATGACAATGGTCCCAAAATTGTGTCAAAAGTGTCCGATCTGTCCGCCGCAATGTCGCAGTCCTGATAAAAATCGCAGATCACCGCCATTATTAGTAAAAAAAAAAAAATTATAATAAAAATGCCATAAATCTATCCCCTTTTTGTAGATGCTATAACTTTTGCGCAAACTAATCAGTATTAGCTTATTGCAATTTTTTTACCAAAAATATGTAGAAGGATACATTTTGGCCTAAACTGAGGAAGAAATTCATTTTTTTATATATTTTTGGGGATATTTATTATAGCAAAAAGAAAAAAATATTGCTTTTTTTTTTTTTTTTTATAATTGTCGCTCTTTTATTTATAGCGCAAAAAATAAAAACTGCAGAGGTGATCAAATACCACCAAGATAAAGTTCTATTTGTGGGAAAAAAAGGACGTCAATTGTGTTTGGGTACAACGTTGCACAACCGTGCAATTTTCAGTTAAAGTGACGCAGCGCCATATCGTAAATATATAAAATAGTATAGTTATAAAATATAAAATAGTAATAAATGCATTGAATTTATGTAACATGTGATGTAATATATGTGGTTCAAACCTTTTGAACTGAGGAAATAAATGCTGTTATTTTAATCTTACTTTTTGGTTAGAAGTTGTCATCAAAGTCCTAAAAAGAACAATTGTGGTTCTCTACATATAGTTAATAAGGACGGTGACAACCACAACCAGAGTCACACACAATAATTGTTTTTTTAATTTTGATTTGACATATGTTTGAAAGTTTTTCTGGCTTTAGAAAAGTAGGGGGGGGGGGGGAGGCTGCCATTGCTTGTCCTCTTTTGAAACTGCTATTTACCTGGCTGTTTCTGACTTCAGTATTTTGAGTCAGAGATCTGGGACAGACATGATGTAAATAAGTGTCAGGAAAGTTTCAAAATTCCATACCTTAAAGAGGAGTTCCAGCCGTTTTTGTGTTTATTAAAAGTAAGCAGCTACAAAAAAGTGTAGCTGCTGACTTTTAACCACTTCCAGACCACCGCACGCCGACTTACGTCCTCACTTTGAAGAGGAATATCGTTGTTATGGCAGCAGCTAGCTGCCATAACCTCGGTATCCTCTTCTTCAGCGGGAGGTCCAGTTTCCGTTAATAGTGGTCTCTGCGGTGGATTCGCCGTGAGATCACTTTTATCGGTGGGGGGAGAGGGCCCCCCTCCCTCCACACTCCGGTGCCCTCCGCCGCTTACCGGAGCCGTCAGTAGCGGCGGAGGTGATCAGATGCTTCTCTTTCCTGGGTATGGAGACAAGTGAGGGGAAGATGGCCCCCATCCGTCTCCATACCATTGCAGGGCGGAAGCGACATCAAAATGTGACTTTTGCCCATAGCTCTTAAAGGGCCATTTTATTTTTATTGCATTTTAGTGTAAATATGAGATCTGAGTTCTTTTTGACCCCAGATCTCATATTTAAGAGGTCCTTTTATGCTTTTTTTCTATTACAAGGGGTGTTTACATTCCTTGTAATAGGAATAAAAGTGAAAAGAACAGTAAAAATACAAAATAAAAGGTCAAATAAATAAGAAAAAATAAAAATAATTTTTTAACGCGCCCCCTTCCCGCCGAGCTCGCGTGCAGAAGCGAACACATACGTGAGTAGCGCCCGCATATGAGAACTGTGTTCAAACCACACACGTAAGGTATCACCGAGATCGGTAGAACGAGAGCAATAATTCTAGCCCTAGACCTCCTCTGTAACTCAAAACATGCAACCTGTAGAATTTTTTAAACATCGCCTATGGAGATTTTTAAGGATAAAAGTTTGTTGCCATTCCACGAGCGGGCGCAATTTTGAAGAGTGACATGTTGGGTATCAATTTACTCGGCGTAACATTATTTTTCACAATATCTAAAAAAAAAAATTGGGTCAACTGTACTGTTGTGTTATTTTTTATTTAAAATGGTGTATTTTTTCCAAAAAAAAGTGCGCTTGTAAGACCGCTGCGCAAATATGGTGTGACAGAAAATATTGCAACAACCGCCATTTTATTCTCTAGGGTGTCAGAAAAAAAAAATGTATGTTTGGGGGTTCTAAGTAATTTTCTAGCAAAAAAAAATGTTTTTAACTTGTAAACAACAAATCTTAGAAAGAGGCTCGGTCCTTAAGTGGTTAATAAACACACACTCACCTGTCCCATGATCCAGCGATGCGGCCGCCCGAACCCCCAGCTTTCTCCCATGTCTCTCTCCGACCCTGGCATTTTGAAGCGTGGGCACCCGGCTGTGACAGCTTGCGGTATCACAGCCGGGTACGCACTGTGCGAGTCCTGCCGCGCATCCTCAATGGTCGGGCAATCTTCTGGGACCTGTGACGTGTCCCAGAAGATTGCGGGGTGGGAGGGGGGAGGAACTTCCGCTCGAGTGGAAGTGGGAGCTGGGTACCTGTCAAAGCTAGGTACCTGCCCCTCCCCCCCAAAAAAATGATATGCCAAATGTGGCATCTAAGGGGGAAAGAAGTGCTTAAAGCAGAACTTCCACTTCTGGGTGGAACTCTACTTTAACATATTTGTTCCAGATTACAGATTTAGAAAGCATTGAAGCCAAAGTATCTGCATGACAGCCAAGAAACTAGCATGTTATAAAGCCACACATTATCAGTATTTAAACATGTAATAAAGGAATGTATTTGTCCATTTAATCAGGATATGCTATGCCAAGTGAAGAACCTTGAAGAGGAAAAAGAGGCGTTGAGGAGAAACAACCAAGAATTAGATCTGCAGCTGTATGTATACATAAATGATGGCTCTTTGCATATATTGCATACTACCTAATTTTGTTTACTTAGAGCTTCAACATTGTACAGACTATACGGCATTATACAATTACTTAATATCTCATACACATAAATATCTACAGTCTTATGCTCAATAAACTTGCAACTCACCAACTGCATTTGTTCAGATTGAAGACATTTTCCATCACTTCCTGTTTGGTCACAGAGACAGGAGGGGAGGAGAAATGTCTTTAATTTTCATTGGTGCCAGTGTTATGTCGATATGGAATGCTCTGTAGGTATGGGACGCTCCCAAACTGCGCATGCGCGTCAGACATACAATCTTCCGGTATGCGTTCCACTTTCGTTCCGCGTTCCACTCACTTTGCAACAGGTGTTCTGTCAATATGAAATACTCGAATAGCGCATGCGTATTTGAAGAAAAGCCACTCGCTCTCGAATTGAGAGCATTCAATATCGACAGAACATCTTCGCAAGGGTATGGGATGCATACCAGAAGATTGTATGTCTCACGTGCATGCGCACTTTGTAAACGTCCCATACCTACAGAGCGTCACTTATCGACATAACACCGTCTGTCAGAACACAATGTCATTGACAAACTAAAGGCAAATAGACTGGCAAGTGCAGTTGCCCCAGAGCTTAGTAAATGAGGGGAAGCTCTGCTGATTTCAATTTTTCAATCTGGTGCAAGCAAAAATGTTTTTTTTTCTTATTTTCCTTGCATGTGATTGGGTACTCTTTGCAAAGTGAAGCTTCACGTCATTTTCTAAGCTCTGGAGCAACTGCACTTGCAAAGTGAACAGTCAATTTGCCTTTAATAAATCCACCCAAAAAGCTGGTGGGAGAGATTCCTTCATGCTCGCTGTTTACTGTGGATGGGGTAATCGAGTGCAGTGGGAGCTGCTTTGCCCGGTGTTCCTCTCCCGCTCGAGCCATGGGGGAGAGTGTACACAGCTGCTGCTGCATGGGGCACAGAGCGGCTGCCAGTTGTCTCCCCCCCCCTGGCTCCCGCCTTTCTCCTGTCAGCACGGGGTGCAGTGACAGCGGGGACCACAGCGGCTGTGCTGTAGGCATCTGCTCCCCCCCTCCCACTTGGAGCGCCGTTGTCTTGCCGAGAAAGTTCCCTTGGCAGATAAGTCCCCCCCCCCGTACTGCGCAGGCACAGCGCCTGCGCAGTACCAACTACTAGCAGCCGCCGGAGATAGCCGAACGACAAAATCTACAATCAGCTGTACACGGCGCCTGCGCTCTGGGTCCAGGTTCCTTCCCCACCATCCAAGTGAACCTAGAGAGGGAATCTAAAAGAGCCGAGCGAAGCAAGGCCGTGCCCGAAGCGTGGTGAGCGAAGCAAGCCCGCGAGGGGCCCTCTTACAGGTGCCGTGTACAGCTGATTTTACCCTATTTATCTTCGGCTGTTTCCGCCGGATCCTACTGCGCAGGCGCAGTGCCTGTGCAGTAGAGGGGGGTCCTTATCCGCCGAGCGGAACTTTCTCGGCAGAACACCGTCACAGAAGGAAACCTGACCAGCCGTCCCAGAGGGAGAGTGCAGCTTTGGGCTTGTGTGTTCCCTCCCACCCGCTCCTCACTCCCCCCTTCTCCTAGGGACCAATCAGGGAGGAGGACAAATGGATTATGGGATATGTAGTCCCAGAACACAGGTGACCCCATTTATTCTGATTGGTGGTGGACTACAGGGACCAGATTGCAGTGCTGGAGGAAAGAGAGAGCAAGGAGCCCAGGAAAAGGCTCTGGGAGGAGAGTGCTGGGGGGGAGAGAGAGTGAAGGAGAGCATGACAAGGGATAGGGTGGAGGAGAGAATGACTGTGCCCAAGATTGTCAGCCATAGAAAGAGAGCTAGAGTTGGCAGAAACCCACAGCCATGTGGGGGAACTTCTGAGTCTGCAGAGTGTTATCAGTGGCCAGGGTGGTGAGAGGACGAAGCGTGGGGTGTCATTTCCAGAGACGAAGGGAGGCCACCCCATTGGAAGCTACTACAGCGCAGGAAAGCAGATCTGGGACCGGAATGTAGAGAAACAGAGCTACTGCCGGGACACTGTCTTTGCCATGTTGCCTGCCAGAGTTGCCCCAAGCAACCTAAGCGAGCGGACGCCTGATGGGAGGGGCAACTAACACCCAGTTACCGGGACTGGTGAGCAGGCCTTGCAGCCTTTTCATTCTGCACTGACTGTCCTATGAGGATGCAGGACCCCTGACCCTTTGTCTGCACAGTGCTGATTGGCCCTGTGCTGATAACATGCACCCTAACAAGGAAAAAAAACAACTCTCTAGCAATACACACCAAACTGAGCATGTGCAGCTTGTCCCCTGGCTCTGTATTATCAGGAAATATATTGGGGACAGTGGAAGGAGGAGAGGATCAGAGAAGACAGGATCCAACAGCCTTTGTACACAATGCAGAGGATTAACCCCTTAGGTTCCACAGTGAGTATAACAAGCATGCTTTACTGCATATACACACTGATTTTACTGTTGTGGGTTTAGTAACACTTTAATAGATTAAGCAAGTTTATCCTAACCTGGTGTGTGTGTTTATTTACTGGCAATACCTCACAGCCAGGTAAGAGGTATTTTACATTAGTGGTGTTCCTTGTGCTTGTAGGTGTGTCAGATGGGGCTGAGGTTGCTCTTGGAGTTGAGGCGTGGAACAAGGAACCCAAAATGACCAAACAGCTCCTTCGGGGGATGGTGCTACACGAGTAATATCTACACATGGGCTGAATATAGGCCGGTATCAGCTGGTCCAGCAGAAACTGGCCGAATGTCCTGCTTCTGTCAAAGGGGCATGACCGAAAAAGATCTGTCTATCGGCTCCCGTTTAGCACTCTCAGCCAGTGGCTGAGAGTGCTGACCGATGTGTTCTGGTGGGCCCTGTCAGAACACAATAGCTCAGCATAGTGATCGCTGTACTAACATCAGATAGTTAGTACAGCGGCTCCCCTCGAGCTCCTCAAATTTTGTTTTTGTTCAGCCCGCTGGGTTGAATGAAATAATAATAATAATGTGTACCAGGCTTTAGTGTGTATGGCCAGCTTATGCACTAATACACTATACACTAATATTACCATGCATCGTGCTTTTATTTTTTCCCTGTTACAGGTATAAAGTGCATGATTTAGAAACAGAATTCGAGCAAAAGGACATGGAACTGAAAAAACTTAAGGCTGAAAATAAACAGTTGCAGGTGAGTTTCCAACATCTGAGTTTAGATTTTGTTTCTGTTAACTCTCCCTTAGGCCACATTCACTTCTGCAAGTGGACACGACACTGATTAATGAGAGAACCCCAGTGGGGGATTCCAAGGATTAGCTGTGGGAGGCAGGCCCAGTGAAGGCAAGGGAAGGCTGCCAGCACCTACAGCTCATCGCGGCCCCTCGCATGTAATCGCTCATGCAGCAATCACCTGTAAGTGATCGGCCCTGGATGCAGACAGTGCGTTTTCTGGGGTTCTTGTAATCAGTGCTGGGCCCATTTGCAGGTGTGAATGTGGCCTTAACCACTTCCCGCCCGGCCTGTAGCAGCATGAAGGCCAAGCGGTGGTTCTGTTATCCTGACTGGACGTCATATGACGTTTTTCAGAATAAAATGTCGGCACGCGCCCAGTGTGGTGATTGGTGGTGGTGACGCCGCATCTCCGATCGTGTTAAGAAGCTTCTGATGGAGGCTCCTTACCACGTGATTAGCTGTGACCAATCACAGCTGATCATCGCGTGAACCAGGAAGTGCCGGTAAACGGCTTTCCTCGGTTCGCGCTGACAGAGAGAGCTGATTGTCGGCTCTCTTTGTCAGAGGGGGTGTCAGCACATTGATTATCAGCGCAGCCCCCATGAGAGGTGCCCACCACAGCTGCAAATTCATGCCCATCAGCTGCCAGTCAGTGTCCACCACAGTGCCAATCAGTGCCCACCACAGTGCCAATCAGTTGCCATCACAGTGCCAATCAGTGCCCATTAGTAACACTATTAGTGTCCATCAGTGCCAATCGGTGGTGCCCATCAGTGCCCCCTATAAGTGCCCATCAGTGCCCCCTATAAGTGCCCATCAGTGCAGCATATCAGTGCCGCCTATCAGTGCCCATCAATTCTACTTATTAGTGCCTCCTCATCAGTGCCGCCTCATCAGTGCCCATCAGTGCCACCTCATCAGTGCCCGTCAGTGAAGGAGAAAACAAAATTGTATAACAGAAACAAAGAAAAACTTATTTTTTCAAAAATTTCGATCTTTTTTATTTTGTTTAGCAAAAAATTTAAACCGCAGAGGTGATCAAATACCACCAAAAGAAAGCTCTATTTGTGGGAAGAAAATTCTAAAAACTTCATTTGGGTACAGTTTTGCATGATCGCGCAATTGTCATTCAAAGTGCGACACCGCTGAAACCTGAAAATTGTCCTGGGCAGGAAGGGGGGACGTGCCCTGTATTGAAGTGGTAAAGTGCATGTAAAGCCTAACAATGTTTCGTTCTTATATGCTACCTTTTGATGTTACTGTATTTATACTATATTCAAAGCATTTTGTTATATCTGTGTAATAAGAGCAACAAAATACCTGTTTATCCTGCCAGAAATTCACAGCTGTCATGTGCACTTTGCAATTTTTTTTACCCTGGAGAATAAAATGGTGGTGGATGCAATTTTTTATGTTGCACAATTTTTGTGCAGTTATTTATCAAACGCATATTTTCAGGAAAAAACACACTAAAATGATTTCGAGTGCACACAAACACAAAACCCAATTTTTCAGTAAAATATAAAAGATGGAGTTTCATCAAGAAAAGAGATACCAAACATGTCGGGCTATAAAATTGCACACGCCTGTAGAATTGCAGAAAACTACAGTATTCAAAATTCTCCAAAGGTGGCTCTTTAAAACCTTCACAGGTTATCAGTTTAGAGTTAACCATGAATTATGGCAATATAATTATTACTTTTACTCCGATGTTTGTGACCATAACTCACATTTGCGGTGCAATTGATGTTTACATACACATGCTTGTCCTATGCTGCGCTTTTCAAGTTGGGTGTGTGAGGGGGTGATGGGGGTGCTTAAAATGAACATTTTAATGTATTCTATGTATTTATATTTTTTCTTTATCTATCACAAGGATGCTAACAAGTTTCCACATTTGTGATAGCATGGGCAGGGGACAGGTATTCTTTATGGAGACAGCTGGGTTGATTTACTAAATGCAAATAGACTGTGCACGCTGCAAGAGCAGTTGCTCCATCAATGTAAATGATGGGAAGCTCTGCTGAATTCTATCATCCAATCACATGCAAGCAAAATTGTTATTATTTTTTTATTTTCCTTGTATGTGATTGGGTATTCTTTGCAAAGTGAAGCTTTACCTCATTTACTAAGCTCTGGAGTAACTGCACTTGCAGAGTGCACAGTCTTTTTGCCTTTAGTAAATCAACCCCTTTGTGTCCCCTGCCCTCCAATACTGCTATTCAAACACAGATTGTGTTTGAATAGCTGCATCCTCTGGCTACATTAGCCAAGGAATAACAGCTGTGATCCTGGAAGTGACCTAATACACACAGCTTCCGGGTTCATTAGTTGCAGGATGGATCAAGGAATTGATGTTCCCTCCTGTTTTTTCTGGGGAAGCTATTTGCTGTGGTTCTGGGGTCCTTGGAGGAGCAGGAATGCCCGGGAACCATCACAGGTGATGACAACAGGAGGTGTCGTTTTTGAGAGCTCCATAAAAGTGATCAGGCATTTTTAGAGCCGCCTGATCACTTTTATCAGAAAGCCTTTCGCTGGCTCTTAAAGTCAGTACCAAGGTCTCAACTTGATTGAAAACGGTATTAAACCCAAAAGCAAACACTTATTATATTCTATTATATATTATATTGCAGCTTACCAAATCTCAGATGTGAATACTGCATTAGTTTTCTTTTTTAGGCTTTCTTTCCCTTTTTTTCACCTGGTGATACAGCCAGTAAGTTTGTTGTTTTTTAACACAACAAGCTCTCTTGCAGATGTAACAGTTAGAGGGTTGAGTCACACCATTTACCACTGACAGGGGTGCTTACTATGATCAGCTTATACAGTTGTGCTCATAAGTTTACATACCCTTGGCAGAATTTATGATTTCTTGGCCATTTTTCAGAGAATATGAATAATAACACAAAAACTTTTCTTTCACTCGTGATTAGTGTTTGGCTGAAGCCATTTATTATCAACCAACTGTGTTTACTCTTTTAAATCATAATGAAAACAGAAACTACCCACATTACCCTGATCAAAAGTTTACATACCCCAGTTCTTAATACCGTGTATTGCCCCCTTTTACATCAATGACAGCTTGAAGTCTTTTGTGGTATTTGTGGATGAGGCTCTTTATCTTCTCAGATGGTAAAGCTGCCCATTCCTCTTGGCAAAAAGCCTCCAGTTCCTGTAAATTCTTGGGCTGTCTTGCATGAACTGCACGTTTGAGATCTCCCCACAGTGGCTTAATGATATTAGTGAGATGGCCACTCCAGAACCTTCACTTTATTCTACTGTAGCCAATGACAGGTCGACTTGGCCTTGTGTTTTGGATCACTGTCATGTTGAAATGTCCAAGTACGTCCCATGCGCAGCTTCCTGGCTGATGAATGCAAATGTTCCTCCAGTATTTTTTGATAACATACTGCATTCATCTTGCCATCATTTTTGACCAAATTTCCTGTGCCTTTGTAGCTCACACATTCCCAAAACATCAGCAATCCACCTCCGTGTTTCACAGTAGGAATGGTGTACCTTTCACCATAGGCCTTGTTGACTCCTCTCCAAATGTAGCGTTTATGGTTGTGGCCACAAAGCTCAATTTTGGTCTCATCACTCCAATGACTTTGTGCCAGAAGGTTTGAGGCTTGTCTCTGTGCTTTTTGGCGTATTGTAAACGGGATACTTTGTGGCATTTGCGTAGTAATGGCTTTCATCTTGCGACTCGACCATGCAGCCCATCTTTCTTCAAGCGCCTCCTTATTGTGCATCTTGAAACAGCCACACCACATATTTTCAGAGAGTCCTGTATTTCACCCGAAGTTATTTGTGGGTTTTTCTTTGCACCTCGAACAATTTTCCTGGCAGTCGTGGCTGAAATTTTAGTTGGTCTACCTGACCGTGGTTTGGTTTGAACACTGCAGATTGGCATTCTCAATTCCTTGAATATCTTTTTATATCCCTTTACTGTTTTATACAGTTCAACTACCTTTTCCCGCAGATCCTTTGACAATTCTTTTGCTTTCCCCATGACTCAGAATCCAGAAACGTCAGTGCAGCACTGGATGAAAGATGCAAAGGTCTGTCAGGAGTCCAGAAACTCATTGACCTTTTATACACACTAATTACAAGCAAACAGATCACAGGTGAGGATGATTACCTTTAATAGCCATTCAAACCGCTTTGTGTCAAATTGTGTGCATGTTATCAGGCCAAAATCACCAGGGTATGTATTTGGCTAGTTTCTGTTGCCATTATCATTTAAAAAGAGTAAACACAGTTGATTGATAATAAATGGCTTCAGCCAAACACTAACCATGAGTGAAAGAAGGGTTTTTGTGCTATCATTCATATTCTCTTAAAAATGGAATCATAAATTCTGCCAGGGTATGTAATAAACTTATGAGCACAACTGTATTTAATAATGAAAAACTTTTATCCCAAAAGGGGAAAAAAACTGTTCCTGTAACTGCTTATAAAGTATTAGCTGAATTTTGGCTTCAATATGTTAGTGTATCTACAGTAAGCTGCTAGTACATCTAAGACGCCCCTCCCGCCAGACTGACAATGCTACTGTCCAGATGCCCTCTGCGCTCTTTCGTCTAGAATGGGAGCACTCGAATACAGGAGGTGTGTTACTGGCCAGATCGCCAGGTGAGAACAGAGGGAAAAAAGTCTAAAAAAAAGATAACGAATGCAGCCACCACATCTAATGATTGGTAAGCTGAAATATAATACATTTTATGCAAAAAGATGGGGGGAAAAGAAGCGGGACTTTGTATGAGGCATGTGGGTGAGTATGTTGGGCTAAATGGTAAGTGTTATAGTATAAATAATGTAGTCAGTATAAGTTCCACAAATGGTAATATAACGTAATCATGGTATAAAAGTTTTAATGGCATGGGTATTTAGGCCAAATACAGTCAAAAGAGAACACATTTAAGACCATAGTAAAAGCGTGTTGACGACAATGTACAAACAGGCAGAGTTCATGAATTGGTTATACAGTAGCAACAACACATATACATAGTACAATAAATAAGTGCATCAATAGATCTAAACTCAACGCGTTTCTTGGCTTGAAACCAATCGTCAGGAGTCCGATGCCATATAACTGTATCAAAAACAATGAAGTACCTATTAATATGTGAACAGATGTTTGTAAGGAAGATACACTAAAAGTGTGATTTTCCATATACTCACAAGTTGTGCATTGATTGATGATGATAGTGTGTTGCAATACGATATAAGTCTGGGTCCATAGAGTCTCACCCGGGGTTGAGGCAGAGAGCTTACCACAATAGACCACCAGCACGGCAGCCAGAATGACAGAGGCACCCATGGAAACCGGCAGTCAAGGACGTCTGGCGGGGCCAAGGAGTGTGGGTAAGCTGGGGAATGAATGATGATGGTGAAGAGAGGTGTATAAGTTGGTAAATAAGTGGTGATGGGCTGAGTGAAGGCAGCATGGGATAGCCATAGGTGTGTGAAAGGAAACTAGGGTAAAACAGGTGTGAGGGTGATAGGAGGGATAGGATGTGTATAAAGCAGTAGGCCATTGCTGTGATGGGTGAGGCTGGGTGACAGAATGTATGGAAGTTACCTGTGTGGTAAGTGCCCAGCCGAGCCAGAAGTCCAGCATGAGTGACGGAGTCATGGGATGCCCGGCCAGAGGCAGCCATTTAAAGCCGCGGACATGAGGCGCGCTCACGCCAACGTCGTGCGCGGGCGTGATGACGCGGTGAGGGGAGGAAGGGGAGGGCCGATGTGTGCGGCCACCCACCGTACCCTGCAGCGTCTAAGCCCGGAGATGGACAACCACTGAACGTCCCATGTGCGGCGGCAAAGACGCCGCAGGCGGGATGTAGGGAGCATGACGCCGAGGCCAGGGCCCGCCCACGTCAAGGACGAGAGGGTGATGGGTCCTAGGCTGGGCGCGTCGCAACCCCGGGGAGTAGACAGGATGGAACCCGGCATGTTCAGTGTGTAGAAGACAAATGGATGACAAAAGTATGGACATGGAAAGAGAGGAGAAAAAAGCTAAAGTAACTCAAGAATGAGTACAAAAGTAATAACAAAAATAAGCATATCTTTGCCTTGAATATAATCAATATAGCAAAGAAGACAAAAACATATTCAATCCCTGCATAGGATACGCTCTCTGTGCAGGGAAGTATGAGATATAGAAAGCTTTAGCCCTGAATTCAATCAGTGTTTGTCTGACTAAAGCGAAGCAAAAAATAATAATAATTAATGAAAAATAAGAGTAAAGAAAGTAAGAAAGTTTTAGCCCTGAATTAAATCAGTTATTTGTCTAGCTAAAGAGATAAACAGAAAATAGAGTAGGGTAGAAACTTTAGCCCTGAATTAAATCAGTGGTTATCTGACTAAAGGGGAACAAAAATAAAAAGACAGAAAAAAAATATATAGTGAGAAAAAAATAGAAATTAATTAGAAAGCAGAAATAGTTTTGTCCCTGGATGCAATCGGTATTTGTATGGCTGGAGGGGAAAAAAGAAGAAGAACACAATGGGGGAAGGAGGGAGATGATTAACAAAAAATGAAAATATATGTATAACTGATGAAGAAAGTAATATAGCATGGGGAACAAGACCAAAAATAGTGTTGTACTGTATAGGACAAAAAATATACAAAAACTGGTGTTTTATACTATAAGGGATCAGTATGCAAATGCTGTAATGAGGAATAGAGAAGTATAGGCAATAGATTGTGCATACGACTCTTGCATTGCAATCAGTCAATGAACAAGAGCAGGACCGTGGGTCTCAATAGGATGATATAAAGTATGACAAATGAAAGGAGAGGAAGAGAGGAGAAGAGAGAAAGAACAAAAATTAGTAAAGTATCTAATAAATGATGGAATGGAGAAAAAAATGGACAAAATAATAAAGCATGATAGACGGGTCAGTAATAATAAGTAGGTGTGAGCATGAGTAGCTGGAATAGTTTGGTCACAAGAAGCGGGTGTCTGCCACCCTAGTTATCATATGTCAAGGGGGGTTGTGACCAATCCACACTATTTTTACAAGAGAGCACCAACATGTCTCCATCCCAATATATGCAAAAAGATGGGGGGAAAAGAAGCGGGACTTTGTATGAGGCATGTGGGTGAGTATGTTGGGCTAAATGGTAAGTGTTATAGTATAAATAATGTAGTCAGTATAAGTTCCACAAATGGTAATATAACGTAATCATGGTATAAAAGTTTTAATGGCATGGGTATTTAGGCCAAATACAGTCAAAAGAGAACACATTTAAGAACATAGTAAAAGCGTGTTGACGACAATGTACAAACAGGCAGAGTTCATGAATTGGTTATACAGTAGCAACAACACATATACATAGTACAATAAATAAGTGCATCAATAGATCTAAACTCAACGCGTTTCTTGGCTTGAAACCAATCGTCAGGAGTCCGATGCCATATAACTGTATCAAAAACAATGAAGTACCTATTAATATGTGAACAGATGTTTGTAAGGAAGATACACTAAAAGTGTGATTTTCCATATACTCACAAGTTGTGCATTGATTGATGATGATAGTGTGTTGCAATACGATATAAGTCTGGGTCCATAGAGTCTCACCCGGGGTTGAGGCAGAGAGCATACCACAATAGACCACCAGCACGGCAGCCAGAATGACAGAGGCACCCATGGAAACCGGCAGTCAGGGACGTCTGGCGGGGCCAAGGAGTGTGGGTAAGCTGGGTAAAGAATGATGATGGTGAAGAGAGGTGTATACGTTGGTAAATAAGTGGTGATGGGCTGAGTGAAGGCAGCATGGGATAGCCATAGGTGTGTGAAAGGAAACTAGGGTAAAACAGGTGTGAGGGTGATAGGAGGGATAGGATGTGTATAAAGCAGTAGGCCATTGCTGTGATGGGTGAGGCTGGGTGACAGAATGTATGGAAGTTACCTGTGTGGTAAGTGCCCAGCCGAGCCAGAAGTCCAGCATGAGTGACGGAGTCATGGGATGCCCGGCCAGAGGCAGCCATTTAAAGCCGCGGACATGAGGCGCGCTCACGCCAACGTCGTGCGCGGGCGTGATGACGCGGTGAGGGGAGGAAGGGGAGGGCCGATGTGTGCGGCCACCCACCGTACCCTGCAGCGTCTAAGCCCGGAGATGGACAACCACTGAACGTCCCGTGTGCGGCGGCAAAGACGTCGCAGGCGGGATGTAGGGAGCATGACGCCGATGCGCCGAGGCCAGGGCCCGCCCACGTCAAGGACGAGAGGGTGATGGGTCCTAGGCTGGGCGCGTCGCAACCCCGGGGAGTAGACAGGATGGAACCCGGCATGTTCAGTGTGTAGAAGACAAATGGATGACAAAAGTATGAACATGGAAAGAGAGGAGAAAAAAGCTAAAGTAACTCAAGAATGAGTACAAAAGTAATAACAAAAATAAGCATATCTTTGCCTTGAATATAATCAATATAGCAAATAGGGATGAGCCGAACACCCCCCGGTTCGGTTCGCACCAGAACCCGCGAACGGACCGAAAGTTCGCACGAACGTTAGAACCCCATTGACGTCTATGGGACTCGAACGTTCGAAATCAAAAGTGCTCATTTTAAAGGCTAATTTGCATGGTATTGTCCTAAAAAGGGTTTGGGGACCCGGGTCCTACCCCAGGGGACATGTATCAATGCAAAAAAAACTTTTAAAAACGGCCGTTTTTTCGGGAGCAGTGATTTTAATGATGCTTAAAGTAAAAAAAAAAAAGTGAAACATTCCTTTAAATATCGTACCTGGGGGGTGTCTATAGTATGCCTGTAAAGTGACGCGTGTTTCCCATGTTTAGAACAGTCCCTGCACCAAATGTCATTTTTAAAGGAAAAAATCTCATTTAAAACTGCTTGCGGGTTTAATGTCATGTCGGGTCATGGCAATATGGATGAAAATCAGTGAGACAAACGGCATGGGTACCCCCCAGTCCATTACCAGGCCCTTTGGGTCTTGTATGGATATTAAGGGGAACCCCGCACCCAAATTAAAATAAGGAAAGGTGTGGGGCCACCAGGCCCTATATACTCTGAACAGCAGTATACAGGCGGTGCAAACAAGACAGGGACTGTAGGTTTGTTGTTAAGTAGAATCTGTTTGTAATTTTGAACATTTTTAACGTGTTTAGCTCCAGCCAAAAAATCTTTTCTAAGCTTTTTGGAAAACATAGGGAAGGGTTATCACCCCTGTGACATTTGTTTTGCTGTCTTTCCTCCTCTTCAGAAGATTTCACCTCACTTTTTTGTCCCAATGAAAAATGTTTTTTGAAAATTTGGGTTTTTTTGTGGAACAAGGATTGGAAAGCATCAGTGGAAAGGAGAAATTGTTTTCCCATATTAACTCTTACAGGAGAGAATTTCCCTTCCTAGGGGTAGATTTCATCTCACTTCCTGTTGTCTCCTTCCGTTTGCAAGTAGGAGTCGTTTGTAAGTTAGATGTTTGAAAGTAGGGTCCTGCCCTATATACTCAGCAGAAATTTGGGCCTTAGGTGTTGCTGTGGCCACAACACTGTAAGCCCTCACAGGGCCCTGCTGTGAAATATTAGATCAAGAATTGTAATTACATGCCCCTGTTGAACAGGAGCTGAAAAATTAGGCCTTAGGCACTGGTGCTGGTGCCACAACACTGCAACCCCTCACAGACACTCTAGTTGGAACGCAGGAACGAGCCCTGCTGCAAAGTATTGCATCAAAAATTGTAATTACACGCCCCTGTTAGACAGGGGCAGAAAAATTGGGCCTTAGGCACTGGTGCTGGTGCCACAACACTGCAACCCCTCACAGACACTCTAGTTGGAACGCAGGAACGAGCCCTGCTGCAAAGTATTGCATCAAAAATTGTAATTACACGCCCCTGTTAGACAGGGGCAGAAAAATTGGGCCCTAGGCACTGGTGCTGGTGCCACAACACTGCAACCCCTCACAGACACTCTAGTTGGAATGCAGGAACGAGCCCTGCTGCAAAGTATTACATCAAAAATTGTAATTACACGCCCCTGTTAAACAGGGGCTGAAAAATTGTGCCTTAGGCACTGGTGGTGGCGCCCAGAACCAAAAATGTTCTTACAAGCTATCAGCGTGATGATTGAGGAGGAAGAGGATAATTACTCAGGGATAGTCACTCAGCATCAGCATAGGCAGTCTTTGAAGGGATCTGAGATTTCAAAAAAAATTATTCGGTTACATCAGCATCAGGTGCTTGGTAGCTGGTGGTGATCCAAGACTCATTCATTTTTATGAAGGTCAGCCGATCGACCGAGTCGGTGGACAGACGCACCCTGTGATCGGTTACCACGCCTCCAGCAGCACTGAATGTGCGTTCCGAAAGAACGCTGGATGCAGGACAGGCCAGTAGCTCAATTGCATACTGTGCAAGCTCTGGCCAGTGATCCATCCTCAAGACCCAGTAACCCAGAGGATTTTCGGTGGGAAAGGTGTCCAAGTCTGATCTTGCCCCTAGGTATTCCTGCACCATGTAAAACAGACGCTGGCGATGGTTGCTGGAACCGATCATACCTTGGGGCTGCGGACCAAAAAATTGTCTGAACGCATCGGTCAGACGGCCACCTTCTCCACCGCTCCTTCTTTGACTGACCGAAGCCTCAGCAACACGTTGTCCAGAAACAGGAGTTTGTAACCTCCCAGTCTCTGGGAACGCGTTGCACAGACCTTTCTGCAAGGCCTCCCGAAGATGTTTCATCCTCTGCTCCCTCTGCGATGGCAAGATAAGGTCCGCAACCTTACCCTTGTAACGTGGATCAAGGAGGGTTGCCAGCCAGTATTGGTCCTTCTCCTTGATACCACGAATACGAGGATCCTTACGCAGGCTTTGCAGGATCAGGGAGGCCATGCAGCGTAGGTTTGCTGAGGCATTCGGTCCGGAGTCCTCTGGGTCACTAAGAACGACATGGTCCGCAGCCACCTCCTCCCAGCCACGTACAAGTCCATGTGTTTCTTGGGACTGATCCCTTAAAGACTGCTGCTGATGCTGAGTGCCAGGCTCCACCTCCATACTGACACAATCTTCCTCCTCCTCCTCTTCCTCCTCGTCCTCTTCCTGTGTGATCGGCGGGCACGCAGGTACACTGTCTGGATAAAGGGGGCCTTGAGAGCTAAGGAAGTCCTCCTCTTCCTGCCTCTGTTCTGCCTCAAGTGCCCTGTCCATTATTCCACGCAGCGTGTGCTCCAACAGGTGGACAAGGGGGACAGTGTCACTGATGCATGCACTGTCACTGCTCACCATCCTCGTGGCCTCCTCGAATGGTGACAGGACAGTGCATGCATCCCTGATCATGGCCCACTGGCGTGGGGAAAAAAAACCAAGCTCCCCTGACCCTGTCCTGGTGCCATAGTCGCACAGGTACTCATTGATGGCCCTCTGCTGCGTGTGCAGCCGCTGCAGCATGGCCAACGTTGAGTTCCACCTGGTGGGCATGTCACAGATTAGGCGGTTCTTGGGCAGGTTAAACTCCTTTTGGAGGTCCGTCAGCCGAGCACTGGCATTATATGACCGGCGGAAATGCACACAGACTTTCCTGGCCTGCCTCAGGACATCCTGTAAGCCCGGGTACCTGCCCAAGAACCGCTGCACCACCAAGTTAAGGACGTGAGCCAAACAGGGCACATGGGTCATTTGTCCCTGTCGGAGGGCAGAGAGGAGGTTGGTGCCATTGTCGCAAACCACCATTCCTGCCTTAAGTTGGCGTGGCGTCAACCACCTCTGAACCTGCCCCTGCAGAGCTGACAGAACCTCTGCCCCAGTGTGGCTCCTGTCCCCCAAGCACACCAGCTCAAGCACCGCATGGCATCTTTTGGCCTGCGTACTTGCGTAGCCCCTTGAACGCCTACGGAGCACCGCTGGTTCCGAGGAAGAGGCCATGGAGGAAGAAGAAGAGGAGGGGGTGGAGGAGAGAGGTGTGTCACAATCAGCATTTTGGAGGCGTGGTGGCAGAACAACCTCCAACACTACTGCACCTTGTCCTGCATCCTTCCCAGCTGCCAGCAGAGTCACCCAATGCGCCGTGAAACTTAGGTAACGTCCCTGTCCATGCCTGCTGGACCATGAGTCAGCGGTAATATGCACCTTACCGCTGACCGCCCTGTCCAGCGAGGCATGGACATTGCCTTCCACATGCCGGTAGAGAGCCGGAATCGCCTTCCGTGAGAAAAAGTGGCGTTTGGGTACCTGCCACTGAGGAACCGCACATTCCACAAACTCACGGAAGGGGGCAGAGTCTACCAACTGAAAAGGCAGCAGTTGAAGTGCTAGCAATTTTGCCAAGCTAGCATTCAACCGCTGGGCATGTGGATGGCTGGGAGCAAACTTCTTTCGGCGGTGCAGCAGCTGGGGCAGGGAAATTTGCCTGGTACAATCTGACGTCGGTGTACCAAAAGCAGATTGCCCACAAGTACTTGGCTGTGACACACCTAATTCTACACCTTCATTCCTCTCACTGCAGGTCTCAGAGAGGACTGAAGGTCTAGTGGGGTTGGAAATCTCAGCTGATGAGGAGCAAGGAGAGATCCTCTTTGTTCTTTGGTGTGGGTCTTTTAGATACGCTTGCCAACGAACTGCATGGCAGGTCAACATATGTCTGGTCAAGCATGTGGTACCCAAGCGGGAGATATTTTGGCCACGCGAGATACGCTTGAGACATATGTTGCAAATAGCAGCGGTGCGATCTGATGCACTCGTCTCAAAAAAGGCCCACACCAAAGAACTTTTTGAATAACGCGCAGAGACTGCAGCGCCCTGCACATGTGGAGCTTTGGGGTGTGATGCAGTCAATGTGTTGCCCTTAGGCTGGCCCCTGGAGGGCATCCTGCCTCGTTGGTGATGTGCTGCCGCCTCCTCCTCCTCCTCCTCCTCCTCCTCCTCCTCCTCTCTCCTATCAGGCACCCACGTTGAGTCAGTGACCTCATCATCCCCTCCCTCCTCATCACTGGAGCAAACCTGGCAGTATGCTGCAGCAGGGGGAGCATGACTGCCAGATTGCTGTCCTTCTTGGGCACCCCCTCTGTCCGCGCTCATGTTACTGCCTTCATCGAGCTCAGTATCGTCATCAGAGCCTTCCAAACGCTGGGCATCCTCCTGGAGCATGTACCCAACACTGTGGTCAAACAGTTCGAGGGAATCCTCATGAGGACATGGTGGAGCTAGGGAAGGAGTCACTGATGACATTGAGCTGAGGGAAGAGGCCGCTGCTTTGCCAGACAAAGCACCCTGGGCATGGGTGAGAGAGGATGAGGAGGATGAGGACGGCTTGGTCATCCACTCGACCAAGTCTTCCGCATGTTGCGGCTCAACATGGCCAGCTGCCGAAAAAAAGGCCAAGCGTGTCCCATGGCCACGTGCTGATGAGGATGCACCGTCTCCACGACCAGCACTAGACACAGAGCCTGCTTGCCCTCTCTTATTGGCTTGTGACTGTCTGCCTCTCCTTCTTGGCCTTCCAGACATACTAATGGCCTGTAGCTGCACTAAGCTGGGATAGAACACCTGTAATTTTCTTCAAGTAGCTTTATATACTGTAACCAGACAAGCCTGCCTGTCAGTAGGAAGATAACAGGAACGGATCTAGCTGAACACTGTGAGCAGGACGCACTGTACTAAATGTAAATAGTCTAGCTGCCTGACCGTGGTACTAATAGGATCAAATAGAACACCTGTAATTTTCTTCAGGTAGCTTTATATACTGTAACCAGACAAGCCTGCCTGTCAGTAGGAAGATAACAGGAACGGATCTAGCTGTACACTGTGAGCAGGACGCACTGTACTAAATGTAAATAGTCTAGCTGCCTGACCGTGGTACTAATAGGATCAAATAGAACACCTGTAATTTTCTTCAGGTAGCTTTATATACTGTAACCAGACAAGCCTGCCTGTCAGTAGGAAGATAACAGGAACGGATCTAGCTGTACACTGTGAGCAGGACGCACTGTACTAAATGTAAATAGTCTAGCTGCCTGACCGTGGTACTAATAGGATCAAATAGAACACCTGTAATTTTCTTCAGGTAGCTTTATATACTGTAACCAGACAAGCCTGCCTGTCAGTAGGAAGATAACAGGAACGGATCTAGCTGAACACTGTGAGCAGGACGCACTGTACTAAATGTAAATAGTCTAGCTGCCTGACCGTGGTACTAATAGGATCAAATAGAACACCTGTAATTTTCTTCAGGTAGCTTTATATACTGTAACCAGACAAGCCTGCCGGTCAGTAGGAATTTAACAGGAACGGATCTAGCTGAACACTGTGAGCAGGACGCACTGCACTAAATGTAAATAGCAGGAACGGATCTAGCTGAACACTGTGAGCAGGACGCACTGCACTAAATGTAAATAGTCTAGAAGATAACAGGAACGGATCTAGCTGAACACTGTGAGCAGGACGCACTGCATTAAATGTAAATAGTCTAGATAGAAGATAACAGGAACGGATCTAGCTAAACTGAATACAGTGTATATATATATATGCAACACCTGGGATGCATATATATACACAATACACTGTAAGTGCAGCTAACTGACTGACTGTTCTGCCTAATCTATCTAACTCAAATCAAATGACACTGTCTCTCTCTCTCTCTATCTCTCAGCACACCGGAACACACACTACACAGGGCCGCCGTGCAGGCGGCCTTATATAGTGTGGGGTGTGTACTAAATGCCCTGAGCCGTAATTGGCCAAAGCCACCCTGGCTTTGGCCAATTACAGCTCTCTCTACTGACAGCGCTGTGATTGGCCAAGCATGCGGGTCATAGTGCATGCTTGGCCAATCATCAGCCAGCAATGCACTGCGATGCCGCAGTGAATTATGGGCCGTGACGCGCCACACGAATTTAGCGCGAACGGCCCATAACGTTCGCAATTCGGCGAACGATCGAACAGCCGATGTTCGAGTCGAACATGGGTTCGGCTCGAACACGAAGCTCATCCCTAATAGCAAAGAAGACAAAAACATATTCAATCCCTGCATAGGATACGCTCTCTGTGCAGGGAAGTATGAGATATAGAAAGCTTTAGCCCTGAATTCAATCAGTGTTTGTCTGACTAAAGCGAAGCAAAAAATAATAATAATTAATGAAAAATAAGAGTAAAGAAAGTAAGAAAGTTTTAGCCCTGAATTAAATCAGTTATTTGTCTAGCTAAAGAGATAAACAGAAAATAGAGTAGGGTAGAAACTTTAGCCCTGAATTAAATCAGTGGTTATCTGACTAAAGGGGAACAAAAATAAAAAGACAGAAAAAAAATATATAGTGAGAAAAAAATAGAAATTAATTAGAAAGCAGAAATAGTTTTGTCCCTGGATGCAATGGGTATTTGTATGGCTGGAGGGGAAAAAAGAAGAAGAACAAAATGGGGGAAGGAGGGAGATGATTAACAAAAAATGAAAATATATGTATAACTGATGAAGAAAGTAATATAGCATGGGGAACAAGACCAAAAATAGTGTTGTACTGTATAGGACAAAAAATATACAAAAACTGGTGTTTTATACTATAAGGGATCAGTATGCAAATGCTGTAATGAGGAATAGAGAAGTATAGGCAATAGATTGTGCATACGACTCTTGCATTGCAATCAGTCAATGAACAAGAGCAGGACTGTGGGTCTCAATAGGATGATATAAAGTATGACAAATGAAAGGAGAGGAAGAGAGGAGAAGAGAGAAAGAACAAAAATTAGTAAAGTATCTAATAAATGATGGAATGGAGAAAAAAAAGGACAAAATAATAAAGCATGATAGACGGGTCAGTAATAATAAGTAGGTGTGAGCATGAGTAGGTGGAATAGTTTGGTCACAAGAAGCGGGTGTCTGCCACCCTAGTTATCATATGTCAAGGGGGGTTGTGACCAATCCACACTATTTTTACAAGAGAGCACCAACATGTCTCCATCCTAATATATGCAAAAAGATGGGGGGAAAAGAAGCGGGACTTTGTATGAGGCATGTGGGTGAGTATGTTGGGCTAAATGGTAAGTGTTATAGTATAAATAATGTAGTCAGTATAAGTTCCACAAATGGTAATATAACGTAATCATGGTATAAAAGTTTTAATGGCATGGGTATTTAGGCCAAATACAGTCAAAAGAGAACACATTTAAGACCATAGTAAAAGCGTGTTGACGACAATGTACAAACAGGCAGAGTTCATGAATTGGTTATACAGTAGCAACAACACATATACATAGTACAATAAATAAGTGCATCAATAGATCTAAACTCAACGCGTTTCTTGGCTTGAAACCAATCGTCAGGAGTCCGATGCCATATAACTGTATCAAAAACAATGAAGTACCTATTAATATGTGAACAGATGTTTGTAAGGAAGATACACTAAAAGTGTGATTTTCCATATACTCGCAAGTTGTGCATTGATTGATGATGATAGTGTGTTGCAATACGATATAAGTCTGGGTCCATAGAGTCTCACCCAGGGTTGAGGCAGAGAGCATACCACAATAGACCACCAGCACGGCAGCCAGAATGACAGAGGCACCCATGGAAACCGGCAGTCAGGGACGTCTGGCGGGGCCAAGGAGTGTGGGTAAGCTGGGGAAAGAATGATGATGGTGAAGAGAGGTGTATAAGTTGGTAAATAAGTGGTGATGGGCTGAGTGAAGGCAGCATGGGATAGCCATAGGTGTGTGAAAGGAAACTAGGGTAAAACAGGTGTGAGGGTGATAGGAGGGATAGGATGTGTATAAAGCAGTAGGCCATTGCTGTGATGGGTGAGGCTGGGTGACAGAATGTATGGAAGTTACCTGTGTGGTAAGTGCCCAGCCGAGCCAGAAGTCCAGCATGAGTGACGGAGTCATGGGATGCCCGGCCAGAGGCAGCCATTCAAAGCCGCGGACATGAGGCGCGCTCACGCCAACGTCGTGCGCGGGCGTGATGACGCGGTGAGGGGATGAAGGGGAGGGCCGATGTGTGCGGCCGCCCACCGTACCCTGCAGCGTCTAAACCCGGAGATGGACAACCACTGAACGTCCCGTGTGCGGCGGCAAAGACGCCGCAGGCGGGATGTAGGGAGCATGACACCGATGCGCCGAGGCCAGGGCCCGCCCACGTCAAGGACGAGAGGGTGATGGGTCCTAGGCTGGGCGCGTCGCAACCCCGGGGAGTAGACAGGATGGAACCCGGCATGTTCAGTGTGTAGAAGACAAATGGATGACAAAAGTATGAACATGGAAAGAGAGGAGAAAAAAGCTAAAGTAACTCAAGAATGAGTACAAAAGTAATAACAAAAATAAGCATATCTTTGCCTTGAATATAATCAATATAGCAAAGAAGACAAAAACATATTCAATCCCTGCATAGGATACGCTCTCTGTGCAGGGAAGTATGAGATATAGAAAGCTTTAGCCCTGAATTCAATCAGTGTTTGTCTGACTAAAGCGAAGCAAAAAATAATAATAATTAATGAAAAATAAGAGTAAAGAAAGTAAGAAAGTTTTAGCCCTGAATTAAATCAGTTATTTGTCTAGCTAAAGAGATAAACAGAAAATAGAGTAGGGTAGAAACTTTAGCCCTGAATTAAATCAGTGGTTATCTGACTAAAGGGGAACAAAAATAAAAAGACAGAAAAAAAATATATAGTGAGAAAAAAATAGAAATTAATTAGAAAGCAGAAATAGTTTTGTCCCTGGATGCAATCGGTATTTGTATGGCTGGAGGGGAAAAAAGAAGAAGAACAAAATGGGGGAAGGAGGGAGATGATTAACAAAAAATGAAAATATATGTATAACTGATGAAGAAAGTAATATAGCATGGAGAACAAGACCAAAAATAGTGTTGTACTGTATAGGACAAAAAATATACAAAAACTGGTGTTTTATACTATAAGGGATCAGTATGCAAATGCTGTAATGAGGAATAGAGAAGTATAGGCAATAGATTGTGCATACGACTCTTGCATTGCAAGCAGTCAATGAACAAGAGCAGGACTGTGGGTCTCAATAGGATGATATAAAGTATGACAAATGAAAGGAGAGGAAGAGAGGAGAAGAGAGAAAGAACAAAAATTAGTAAAGTATCTTATAAATGATGGAATGGAGAAAAAAAAGGACAAAATAATAAAGCATGATAGACGGGTCAGTAATAATAAGTAGGTGTGAGCATGAGTAGGTGGAATAGTTTGGTCACAAGAAGCGGGTGTCTGCCACCCTAGTTATCATATGTCAAGGGGGGTTGTGACCAATCCACACTATTTTTACAAGAGAGCACCAACATGTCTCCATCCCAATATATGCAAAAAGATGGGGGGAAAAGAAGCGGGACTTTGTATGAGGCATGTGGGTGAGTATGTTGGGCTAAATGGTAAGTGTTATAGTATAAATAATGTAGTCAGTATAAGTTCCACAAATGGTAATATAACGTAATCATGGTATAAAAGTTTTAATGGCATGGGTATTTAGGCCAAATACAGTCAAAAGAGAACACATTTAAGACCATAGTAAAAACATGTTGACGACAATGTACAAACAGGCAGAGTTCATGAATTGGTTATACAGTAGCAACAACACATATACATAGTACAATAAATAAGTGCATCAATAGATCTAAACTCAACGCGTTTCTTGGCTTGAAACCAATCGTCAGGAGTCCGATGCCATATAACTGTATCAAAAACAATGAAGTACCTATTAATATGTGAACAGATGTTTGTAAGGAAGATACACTAAAAGTGTGATTTTCCATATACTCGCAAGTTGTGCATTGATTGATGATGATAGTGTGTTGCAATACGATATAAGTCTGGGTCCATAGAGTCTCACCCGGGGTTGAGGCAGAGAGCATACCACAATAGACCACCAGCACGGCAGCCAGAATGACAGAGGCACCCATGGAAACCGGCAGTCAGGGACGTCTGGCGGGGCCAAGGAGTGTGGGTAAGCTGGGGAAAGAATGATGATGGTGAAGAGAGGTGTATAAGTTGGTAAATAAGTGGTGATGGGCTGAGTGAAGGCAGCATGGGATAGCCATAGGTGTGTGAAAGGAAACTAGGGTAAAACAGGTGTGAGGGTGATAGGAGGGATAGGATGTGTATAAAGCAGTAGGCCATTGCTGTGATGGGTGAGGCTGGGTGACAGAATGTATGGAAGTTACCTGTGTGGTAAGTGCCCAGCCGAGCCAGAAGTCCAGCATGAGTGACGGAGTCATGGGATGCCCGGCCAGAGGCAGCCATTTAAAGCCGCGGACATGAGGCGCGCTCACGCCAACGTCGTGCGCGGGCGTGATGACGCGGTGAGGGGAGGAAGGGGAGGGCCGATGTGTGCGGCCACCCACCGTACCCTGCAGAGTCTAAGCCCGGAGATGGACAACCACTGAACGTCCCGTGTGCGGCGGCAAAGACGCCGCAGGCGGGATGTAGGGAGCTTGACGCCGATGCGCCGAGGCCAGGGCCCGCCCACGTCAAGGACGAGAGGGTGATGGGTCCTAGGCTGGGCGCGTCGCAACCCCCGGGGAGTAGACAGGATGGAACCCGGCATGTTCAGTGTGTAGAAGACAAATGGATGACAAAAGTATGAACATGGAAAGAGAGGAGAAAAAAGCTAAAGTAACTCAAGAATGAGTACAAAAGTAATAACAAAAATAAGCATATCTTTGCCTTGAATATAATCAATATAGCAAAGAAGACAAAAACATATTCAATCCCTGCATAGGATACGCTCTCTGTGCAGGGAAGTATGAGATATAGAAAGCTTTAGCCCTGAATTCAATCAGTGTTTGTCTGACTAAAGCGAAGCAAAAAATAATAATAATTAATGAAAAATAAGAGTAAAGAAAGTAAGAAAATTTTAGCCCTGAATTAAATCAGTTATTTGTCTAGCTAAAGAGATAAACAGAAAATAGAGTAGGGTAGAAACTTTAGCCCTGAATTAAATCAGTGGTTATCTGACTAAAGGGGAAAAAAAATAAAAAGACAGAAAAAAAAATATATAGTGAGAAAAAAATAGAAATTAATTAGAAAGCAGAAATAGTTTTGTCCCTGGATGCAATGGGTATTTGTATGGCTGGAGGGGAAAAAAGAAGAAGAACAAAATGGGGGAAGGAGGGAGATGATTAACAAAAAATGAAAATATATGTATAACTGATGAAGAAAGTAAGTAATACATTTTATGTTTTGGGTTAATCTCAAGACCTCCCAACTGGAAATATACTTCATGGTTTCGAAGTGGAATACCAGGGTTATTATGGCTGTAGCTGGATTCCATAACCCCAGCCAAAAATTTTTCAGCAGCCGCTGTTCTGTGATCCAAGCGGCTAATTAGCCGCTACATCACTTTTAGAAGTGGCGGGGTGGGCCGTCCCCTTCCACTGCTTTCCAGTGGTTCTCAGGCTTACCTGGTTCATTGGCAAGCCCAGGAACCGATCTGGCAGTTGCGGCAGCTGGCCATAGAGATTAGCAGAGGATAATGTAACCTGGGAGGCCGGAAGCGACACCATGACATCACTTCTGGTTCACGGCCAATGTAAACAATGCCATTTTTTTTTTAAAGCATTAGATCAATGTTTTTTGTGCCCAGTGTACAGTGCCCAGCAGTGATGCCAGTAAGTGCCCAGAAGTGATGTCAATCTGTGCCCATCAGTGATGCCAGTTTTTGCTCAGCAGTGATGCCAATCAGTGCCCATCAATGATTCAAGTCAGTGCTGCCTTTCAGTGTCTGCTCATCAGTGCCGCCCATTAGTGACCATCAGTGCCGCCTATCTGTGCCGCCTATCATTGCCCATAAGTGCCACCGATTAGTGCCCATCAGTGCCACCTACCAGTGCCCATCACTGCCGCCTATCAGTGCTGCATATCAGTGCCCATCAGTGTTGCATATTAGTGCCTCCTCATCAGAGCCACCTCATCGGTGCCCTTCAGTGCCATCTCATCAGTGCCTATCAGTGCATATCAGTGAAGGAGAAAATGCACTTACGGTCTTTACAAAAATTTCTGACAGGAGCTAAGAAAAACATTTTTTTTTTCTTACATTTTTGGTCTTTTTTCATTTATTTAGCAAAAAATAAAAACCATAGTTGTGATTAAATACCAACAAAAGAAACCTCTAGTTTTGTGAAGAAAATGATAAAAGTTTAATTTGGGTACAGCGTTACATGACCGCACATTACATCATTTCTTATACTGCAAGCTGATCAAATACCACCAAGATAAAGTTCTATTTGTGGGAAAAAAAGGACGTCAATTGTGTTTTGGTACAACGTCGCACGATCGCGCAATTTTCAGTTAAAGTGACGCAGCACCATATCGTAAAAAAATGGCCTGGTCAGGAAAGGGGTAAATTCTTCCGGGGGGCTGAAGTGGTTAAAAGGTTTGAACCACATGTATTACATCACATGTTACATAGTATAAAATATTGTACAAAATTGGGTTACAACATCAAGAAATGCGGTACGAATGGTATCCTCCACAGCTAATGATTTAGCTCTCAGTTATTGGATTACTGGTTGGTCCACTCAGCTTAGGGACTCCAACACGTTTCAAAATGTTTATACCAATTTTCTTCCTCAGGGATAAGATACCATTCTGCAATATAAATGATATTTTACTATCCACATATTACAATTTATACATAATAGTTCAGCCATCATAATACATTAATAAAAACAAATATATTTGTTGCATCAGTCTTATATGGAAAAATGAAGGTCTGGATCCATGTAAGTAGACTCCCAAGTCATCAAGACCCCCATAAGTGCATGCAAAGACCATCATTTCTTATACTGCAAGCTGTTGAAGCATAAAAAATAGTAATAAATGCATTGAATTTATGTAACATGTGATGTAATATATGTGGTTCAAACCTTTTGAACTGAGGAAATAAATGCTGTTATTTTAATCTTATTTTTTGGTTAGAAGTTGTCATCAAAGTCCTAAAAAGAACAATTGTGGTTCTCTATAGTTAATAAGGACGGTGACAACCACAACCAGAGTCACACACAATAATTGTTTTTTTAATTTTGATTTGACATATGTTTGAAAGTTTTTCTGGCTTTAGAAAAGTGGGGAGGGGGGGGGGGGAGGCTGCCATTGCTTGTCCTCCTTTGAAACTGCTATTTACCTGGCTGTTTCTGACTTCAGTATCTTGAGTCAGAGATCTGGGACAGACATGTTGTAAATAAGTGTCAGGAAAGTTTCAAAATTCCATACCTTAAAGAGGAGTTCCAGCCGTTTTTGTGTTTATTAAAAGTAAGCAGCTACAAAAAAGTGTAGCTGCTGACTTTTAACCACTTCCGGACCGCCGCACGCCGACTTACGTCCTCACTTTGAAGAGGAATATCGTTGTTATGGCAGCAGCTAGCTGCCATAACCTCGGTATCCTCTTCTTCAGCGGGCGGTCCAGTTTCCGTTAATAGTGGTCTCTGCGGCGGATTCGCCGTGAAATCACTTTTATCAGCGGGGGGAGAGGGCCCCCCTCCCGCCACTCTCCGGTGCCCTCCACCGCTTACCGGAGCCGTCAGTAGCGGCGGAGGTGATCAGGTTCTCTTTCCTGGGTATGGAGACAAGTGAGGGGAAGATGGCCCCCATCCGTCTCCATACCATTGCAGGGCGGAAGCAACATCAAAATGTCACTTTTGCCCATAGCTCTTAAAGGGCCATTTTATTTTTATTGCATTTTAGTGTAAATATGAGATCTGAGGTCTTTTTGACCCCAGATCTCATATTTAGGAGGTCCTGTTATGCTTTTTTTCTATTACAAGGGGTGTTTACATTCCTTGTAATAGGAATAAAAGTGAAAAGAACAGTAAAAATACAAAATAAAAGGTCAAATAAATAAGAAAAAATAAAAATAAATTTTTAACGCGCCCCCTTCCCGCTGAGCTCGCGTACAGAAGCGAACACATACGTGAGTAGTGCACGCATATGAGAACTGTGTTCAAACCACACACGTGAGGTATCACCGAGATCGGTAGAACGAGAGCAATAATTCTAGCCCTAGACCTCCTCTGTAACTGTTAGGGACATAATTCACCATCTCAGACCGTCCTCGGGAATCAAGGTAATATTTATTGCATATGCAAGAGAAATGAATAGCATTATATGTTCATGCAGTCATCGTCATTTCTAAGGAAAATACTGTGGTACACGTCTTTTTTATAAGCCCTGGACACCCCCCTTTCCTGTCTTAAAACATGCCCAGTCTCATGTATTTTCAACTTTATTCTGGACACAACAGGAAAGGTGGAAGTGTCTGTTACAGACTGATATCTTCATTTAACAATGGTTATAGGATACTGACTTGAAAACTCCCCAAGCCAACACAAAAATACAGGATATATTTAAAAAAACTGCAAATCTAAGCTTCTTATCACTGTCGTGAATAATCAGTCAGAATAAGTTGTGCCTTTTTAAGGACAGGTTTCCCGCACAATAATTATCATTGAGTAATTTTTAACGAAGATGTTTTTAGGATACAAAATCAATCTATATGACACAGTCTATGCTTGTGAAACTTATTCACGGAGACGTGTGGTCATACGAAATAGAAATTTATTGGTAAACAAACACAAATAATCACGTGAAATTAAGATACCGATTGCGTTACATGAACGTCTTGAAAATCAATAAAAACACTTGTAAAAATGGGCGTACCGTCCCTTTGACCTAATACCACCATGATAACTTCTCGGTAGAATCAATAACCTTGTGAACTTGACAATTAAACAGAACGTCTGTATTTCACACGTGCAACCGTTACTTTGCTGCAGGTAAGTAAGTGGTTAAAATTGTGAAATAAATTAGATGTTTGTTTTGTCAATAAATGTGGCAACTATGCAAAAAGAAAAATATAATGAAAAATTTGAATCTTTAGAGAAAAATCTACAAGGCGGTTATTGATTCGGGAGAATGATTATCAATTGAATAATATTCAATACATCAATATTTGAGAGAACATATCAATATTTGAGAGACATACAAGATAAAATCAACATGACATAATTACCCATTCCAGGATGGCTACTGTTCCTATCGGCTGGTTACCAGAGTTAAGATGGCTGCCGTAGTTTCAAAATGGATACTCTTAAAGAGGATTTACTCCTTGTGACCTCCGAGTCCTAAGTATTAGGTGTTGAGGAATCTTCATGAATGTAAAGATATGTATTCATGCATGGTGCATGAGTGTCAGTCTGGGAATGTGTATGTCCCCCAGTGTCCCCCCTCAGGGTGGATCCCTGAGCTCTCCCCCTGAGCTCTCTTCCTTCTTCCGTCTCCCTTTCTGCCATCTTACTTGTCTCTAAATACCATTTCAGATAATAAGACCATAAAAATTATAATGGCTCTGCCCAAAAGGACATGGCCACTTCCCATTGGGTTAGGAGACTTAATTATTAACCTCCTCTGGAAATTTAGTGAGTTCAAATAATACCGCCTTCAACCACCAGGTGTCTCACATGTGTTTTGAGTCCATCCTTTAAGTTAATACATTCTATTTTCATATATTGCTGATATGGTACACAGATGATCCGCCCCTTTCTATGTGCCAAAACACTGCGCTCATGGGATTAGCTCCTAACTCTAAGCAGCCACTTAAAATTGCAAACTCATGTGAATAAAAATAAATGATACACTATACACTCGCCCTCACCAATAGTGTAATCAAATAGCAGCGCTAAAAATTGCTAAAAGAATCTGAAAGAAAAATTTACAGTGATTGCTCAATGTGATACCTATATAATAGCTGTTTATTAACAGCACTAAATAAACCAAAAAGTGTATTCTAATAAACAAACACAGTGCGATCCATCTGTGTAATAATCTTAAATCAAAAATTCAACATATAAAGTCCAAAAATAAGTGAAGACGTAGTGAATAATGGTGATAATATCAACAATATGATCTTCAGTGATAATATCTTCCACCACACCGCTGTGACCGTGACTTCCACTCCCCTTCAGGGAGCAAACTCACCAGCTCTTTTTGCCTTACACTCTCGTGTTCGGCTCACAGGCTTTTCCCACACAGTAGGGGGCAAAGTGATAACCTCCAATCAATTTCTGTATAGTTATCCGCAGTATAATTGCAAATGCTCTCTCCACATGAAAGAAAGGAAAAGCGATCCAATAGTGCAGTAACGTAACAAACTTTAATAAAAAATGACACTCTCCTTCACCATAGAACTCACATTTTACAACTTTCAATAACGCAAGTAAGCACAGCAATCATGGTCATCACCAACAACACTTCAAACGGTAACTTGGACGTATGGTGGTCACGGCGGACCCAGGTAAACTAGTGGATGGTGACACTCTCACCCGTTCCCTGGAGTCTCCCGTAGCCGCTTCCCCGCTCACTCGTATGGCGCTCCCTGTCACAGCGTCCTACGTCAAGCTTCCTCGATTGCCGTATAGCCACGCCCCGACATGTTTCGTCACGGAGGACTTATTCATGGGATTCTATTTTCATAATGTGTATAATGGTAAGGATAGTAAATACTTTTAAATATTCTGATAATCGGTCTAATGCAAAATACACTCAGTATAATCTTGATTAATCACTATTACATAAACTGGTTACATATATATGTGTCTCTATAAATGTATGTCTATAAAGACTGGTCTATCTAGGAAATACACACGTTGTTATATATTTCATCAATACTACATAAAAATGATTATCTATATGGATACTTGTATAACTTCTGGTATCTCCACTGAACATTTGTTTATCTAAGCATAGACTACAATCTTATATAATTATAATCATGATTATATGTTTTTCCTAATACTAATTAGTTTCTTAAAACACTTCTACTTATAAAATCACACTTTCATATATATTTTCTTCATATCAAGTTGTTGGGTCCGCAGATGCCAAAATTATAATATGTCTCTGTGACCTACAATGTCATAGATAGTTTGAAATGACTTATAATAACCTTATAGATACTTTTAAAATATTTTTGACTGGCACAATATTCAACTCTCTCTAACGTGTTGAGATGGACCTTGAACATTCCCACTAGGTGTTTAGAAATGACTTGTTTGTCTAAACCATCCTAAAAGTTCATACAATGAGTTTTGTTAGCCAAGGTGTTAGCTATATAAACAGTCCTATTTCTAATGTGAGAATTGTCTGTATAATCTTGACTCCTATTTTCTTTTGTTTATTCATTAAGACCATGTAAATATCTCCTTGTTTTGTGACAAGAGCAGTTTTTGTTCCAACAGTTTTCTTTACAATACATGCTTGTAAAAGTCTTCAATATTTGAAGTAGTAGAGAAAGACTTGGTCAAACATGAGAACGTCAGTTTTGTCCTAAAGGTCTCCAAGAGGGCAACAGTTCAATTATTTAACATCACAGTTCATCTGCTTTTTGAGGCCTAAGCATCTCTCATGTTTCTGCCAGTATATATAAAATATATTTCTTCATGAATTCACAACAAATCCCCTCTTGTGAAGTGTTCAAATGCCGGAAGTCGTTTGAAAGACTTCACCACCGCAACATATTGAAGAAATATGGCTTCATTCGGGTCTTGTAAATCTAGCTGTGGAGATGGATCTGTATTGGGGATCTATGTTTAAAAGGGTGTAGACACCTTCATGTGGGTGTAATTCTTTGAAGGGAAAACACAAAATGGGTTGGTGATTGATGTGTGCATCTCAGGGCCGTCATCCATTGGTTGGCGGGAAATGGATCACTTCGGGCACCTTTGGGTCTTGGCCGTCCTGGTAGGTTTGTCCGTGTAGACTGGCCATCAGTGGTGTTCCTGAATCCCCCATACGGTTCCTTCGCTGGATGTTTCACACACATTGGACTCTTGGTTCTGTTGACCGGCTCATGGACATCTTAGTCCTGTAAGGTAAAATGGATTCCGTTAGAAAAGACATATATAGTCTCCCTTTTTTTTTTTTTACATGATCTGTGTTTGAGATCTCAGTGTTTAGCTGGTATCCTGGGCTTTCTCAGAGCCCTTTTTTTTTTTTTTTATTGTGTCATCAGTCCTTTAACTAAACACTCTGGATAGCAGGACAATGTATGAAACATTTGCCATGGGAGACCAAGCTCCAGGGCTTATTAACATGAGGATATTTCTTTAGAGCTGTGGATACCAGACATGAATGACTGACTGACATTCTTCAGAACCATTTTTTTTTTACTTACTTGTAGCGGTTCTGGAATAATAACAATTAAAACATTTAAGTTTGACATGTGACACTTATTGTCAGAACTAAGATATTTGACATTATAGTCAACCTTCTACTTGTGAGGAATAAGACAATTAAAATCTCCCCCCTTTGGGGTGTCAATACAATTCATTTGAGGCAATCAAACTACCTTATGCGGGTGACTCCTCATCTTTTACCAAAATATCAAACCATTTAGGTCTCCTGATATTAATGTCTCTAGGATTCGGTCTTCCTCTGGAATTACCGTCTTCGGCGACTTCTTGAAATTAGGTTGTTTGGAGCAACCTGTGTATGGCAGAGGAATGAAGTGACCACTGAAAAATAGGAGAATAATTAATATCTTACAACCACCATCCCCCGGTAGGGATTTCAGGATCCTCATTACTGTGACCTGGGGAAAAACATGGTGTTAGAACCTCTGTCTCCTATACCTTTATTCAGTGCATTCCTCTGATTTATTTTAACATAGGCGCTTCAAAGGCTCTGTGGCCCTTGGTTGGCCACCGGATTTGCCCCTTGGAGAAATGCTACTCACGTTCCGTACAGCAATAAAACCGTGTAACATATTCATAATTTGAACGATTTTGGATTTTGCATTGCTTACAGGTTGATCAGAATTGGGTCGTGGGACCCGGTTTCTGTACCTTCTAGGGACTACTGGCTCAGTTTGATCAGACATATCCCCATCAGAACCACTGTCTTCATTTTGGGATAGTTGTCTGGGCCTTAGTTGCTCCCTATTTTTCCGGGGATTTTGGGGTGTCCGACCCTGTGATTGCTCCCTATTAACCTGTGTAGGCCCCCGGGGCCAATTACACTGGTGAGGGTGTCTACCCTTAGGTTTAAATCTGACCCGTGGGAGATACACCCTATAGTTTCTTTCAAACTTTGGGCCAGGATCCCATTGGTGATACTCCCGAGGTGGTCTTTGCTCCCCTCTTCTATTTGGTGGGGTATCTGGTCTCCTGCTGGGGAAACTCTTTGGCATGTCTCCTCTGACTATGTCAGCGTATGTCTTTTTCTGGGTTTCACCATGTACTGATTTAGGAGATACGTGAATTTCATTCACAAATTTATTTGAGGATTCAGGCCCCCCTTTGTTTTCACCAGTCTGTTGGATAGAATACAAATTGTTACTCTCTTTTACCAACGACTCCGGTGAACACCCCCCTTTGTAATCTTTTGCTAAACTCACTTTTATGTAGTTAGGTAGGGCCTCGAAAAATGTGGATTTAAGCTCAAGGTGGTTGTGATCTGGCTCCTTTTCTGCTACGTGGGAAGCACTTTTGAGCACAGCCAGATTTTCGTTGGGGCTTTGATTACTGTTACATCTGAGGTTGGGTATAGCCGCTGTAGCCGCGGTAACATTTTCGTATGGGCCAAATTTTAGATGACAGCAGTGTTTAATTTCTTGCCATGAAGCACCATACAGACCTTTTAAAGATTCGCAGAATCTACGGTGTTTGGTTTCAAATACCCACGGCAAGAAATTAATCCTAGATTGGTCATCATCGAGGCCCAAAATTGAGAGGGTATTTTCAGAGGCCTCAATGTGGTCAATAACGCACATGGATCCCTCTTCCTTAAAGACTGGGACAGCATCATTTACAAATTTTATTATTTCTGCGGTGTCTTGGTTAGGGGTGTCTGGCTTTTTCTCTGATCCCAAAGACTGATTAGACCCCCTTTCATGTGGTGGTTCAATTTCTACCCCCCTTTGCTCTACAGATAGCTTGGGGTAGGATATTGGTTCTTTTTCTGATTCCTCCTCATTGTCTAACTCCCAACTTTCAGATTCAGAATCAGATTCAGAGTCAGATTCTGAAGTACTGTCAAACTCGTCCCTTTCAGGGTTACGTATCTGAGTATTACCCTGGGGCATAAACTTCATTTGTTCTATTAATTTTTCTAATTGCTTAATTGGGGATTCCTGCCAACTTCCTGAATTTCCACTGCCTATTACTCGGCAACTTTCTAAATTTCCACTGCCTATTACTCGGCAATTTTTGTCAGGGGACTCGTTTTTCTGCAGAAACTTCTCCCTCTCCTCTATCAATCGTTCCCATTTTTTACTTATTTGGTGACGCCCGTCCAGAATTATTTTAGTGTCTTTTCTCAACTGTTCTTGTCTATCTATCCATTCCTTTATAAGGGAATGGGATTCTAAGCTATCACTTTTTTGACGTTTAAACTCGCTATGTTGGGTACTTTGACGTTCAAACTCGCTATGAAGATACATCAGGATAATGCATAACTCCAAAAGAAGGCGATCACGCCTTTTTATTCCCTTTGTCTCAGGGAATCTGTCTGGGATTCCCAGGATGTGACCTTCCATGCATCCTATGCCTTTTACTAAATAACTGGCGTGGTTTTTAAGGCCTACAATATATGTTTCTAGATCAGTCTCATTAGACAAACTTTTTCCAGCTTGATCCGCCGTTTCCATTTTATAAATTATTTCCAACATTTCCTGTACCTGTACCAAATTCATCTGAGTATTCATATTACCACTAAGGGCTGACTCTTGGTAATCCCCATCAACATAAATTTCACTTTGACCAGACATTTTATCTAGGCCTAAAACTGATAGGGTATTTTCATAGGTCTCGATGTGGTCAACAACGCACATGGATCCCTTTTCCTTAAAGACTGGGACAGCATCATTTACAAATTTTATTATTTCTGAGGTGCCTTGTTTAGGGGTGTCTGTCTTTTTCTCTGATCCCAAAGAAAACTGGTTAGATCCCCTTTCATGTGGTGGTTCACTTTTTACCCCCCTTTGCTCTACAGATGGCTTGGGGTAGGATATTGATTCTTTTTCTGATTCCTCCTCATCGTGTGACTCCCAACCTTCAGATTCAGAATCAGATTCTGAAGTATTGTCAGACTCGTCGCTTTCAGGGTTCAATATCTGAGTATTACCCTGGGGCATAAACTTCACTTGTTCTATTAATTCTTCTAATTGCTTAATTAGGGATTCCATCCAACTTCCTGAATTTTTACTGCATATTACTCGGTTACTTTCTAAATTTCCACTCCCTATTACTCGGCAACTTTCGTCAGGAGACTCGTCTTCCTGCAGAAGACTCTCCCTCTCCTCTATTAATTGTTCCCACTTTTTACTTATTTGGTGAAGTCCGTCCATAATTATTTCAGCGTCTTTTCTTAATTGTTCAAATTTATCTATAAGATCTAAGAGATCATCCCCCTGTTGGGTACTTTGATATTTAAACTCATTATGAAGATACATCAGGATAAGGCATAATTCTACAAGAAGGTGATCACGCCTTTTTATTCTGTCTGTGAGTCCACGGATTTGCCATCCTATAATCCACATGCCCTTTATTAAATTATTGGCGTGGTTTTTAAGGCCTTTAACAAATACTTTTAGATCAGTCTCATTAGACAAACTTTTTCCGGCTTGATCCGCCGTTTCCATTTTATAAATTATTTCCAACATTTCCTGTACCTGTATCAATTCTTCCTGAGTGCTCATACTACCACTAAGGGCTGACTCTTGAAAATCCCCATTAACATAAAATTCACTTTGACCAGACATTTTGGCAAAAAAAATTTTTTTTTTTTAATTAATAATTAATAATTTCATGCAAAATATTATGTATGTCACCACCATAACTATGATTGATCTTGTACAAAACATCGACGTTATCTCAGCGCAGTGCCTCCAAATATGTCGTGAATAATCAGTCAGAATAAGTTGTGCCTTTTTAAGGACAGGTTTCCCGCACAATAATTATCATTGAGTAATTTTTAACGAAGATGTTTTTAAGATACAAAATCAATCTATATGACACAGTCTATGCTTGTGAAACTTATTCACAGAGACGTGTGGTCATACGAAATAGAAATTTATTGGTAAACAAACACAAATAATCACGTGAAATTAAGATACCGATTGCGTTACATGAACGTCTTGAAAATCAATAAAAACACTTGTAAAAATGGGCGTACCGTCCCTTTGACCTAATACCACCATGATAACTTCTCGGTAGACTCAATAACCTTGTGAACTTGACAATTACACAGAACGTCTGTATTTCACACGTGCAGCCGTTACTTTGCTGCAGGTAAGTAAGTGGTTAAAATTGTGAAATAAATTAGACGTTTGTTTTGTCAATAAATGTGGCAACTATGCAAAAAGAAAAATATAATGAAAATTTGAATCTATAGAGAAAAATCTACAAGGCGGTTATTGATTCGGGAGAATGATTATCAATTGAATAATATTCAATACATCAATATTTGAGAGAACATATCAATATTTGAGAGAACATACAAGATAAAATCAACATGACATAATTACCCATTCCAGGATGGCTACTGTTCCTATCGGCTGGTTACCAGAGTTAAGATGGCTGCCATAGTTTCAAAATGGATACTCTTAAAGAGGATTTACTCCTTGTGACCTCCGAGTTCTAAGTATTAGGTGTTGAGGAATCTTCATGAATGTAAAGATATGTATTCATGCATGGTGCATGAGTATCAGTCTGGGAGTGTGTATGTCCCCCAGTGTCCCCCCTCAGGGTGGATCCCTGAGCTCTCCCCCTGAGCTCTCTTCCTTCTTCCATCTCCCTTTCTGCCATCTTACTTGCCTCTAAATACCATTTCAGATAATAAGACCATAAAAATTATAATGGCTCTGCCCAAAAGGACGTGGCCACTTCCCATTGGGTTAGGAGACTTAATTATTAACCTCCTCTGGAAATTTAGTGAGTTCAAATAATACCACCTTCAACCACCAGGTGTCTCACATGTGTTTTGAGTCCATCCTTTAAGTTAATACATTCTATTTTCATAATGTGTATAATGGTAAGGATAGTAAATACTTTTAAATATTCTGATAATCGGTCTAATGCAAAATACACTCCGTATAATCTTGATTAATCACTATTACATAAACTGGTTACATATGTGTCTCTATAAATGTATATCTATAAAGACTGGTCTATCTAGGAAATACACACGTTGTTATATATTTCATCAATACTACATAAAAATGATTATCTATATGGATACCTGTATAACTTCTGGTATCTCCACTGAACATTTGTTTATCTAAGCATAGGCTACAATCTTATATAATTATAATCATGATTATATGTTTTTCCTAATACTAATTAGTTTCTTAAAACACTTCTACTTATAAAATCACACTTTCATATATATTTTCTTCATATCAAGTTGTTGGGTCCGCAGATGCCAAAATTATAATATGTCTCTGTGACCTACAATGTCATAGATAGTTTGAAATGACTTATAATAACCTTATAGATACTTTTAAAATATTTTTGACTGGCACAATATTCAACTCTCTCTAACGTGTTGAGATGGACCTTGAACATTCCCACTGGGTGTTTAGAAATGACTTGTTTGTCTAAACCATCCTAAAAGTTCATACAATGAGTTTTGTTAGCCAAGGTGTTAGCTATTTAAACAGTCCTATTTCTAATGTGAGAATTGTCTGTATAATCTTGACTCCTATTTTCTTTTGTTTATTCATTAAGACCATGTAAATATCTCCTTGTTTTGTGACAAGAGCAGTTTTTGTTCCAACAGTTTTCTTTACAATACATGCTTGTAAAAGTCTTCAATATTTGAAGTAGTAGAGAAAGACTTGGTCAAACATGAGAACATCAGTTTTGTCCTAAAGGTCTCCAAGAGGGCAACAGTTCAATTATTTAACATCACAGTTCATCTGCTTTTTGAGGCCTAAGCATCTCTCATGTTTCTGCCAGTATATATAAAATATATTTCTTCATGAATTCACAACATCACTAAAATAGTGCTGACTCCATTTTATCACTAGTCTATAGCTAAATCATAGATTCATAGCTTATTTCTAGGCCATGATAAACAAAATGGCGTTTTTCATAACTGACATTTAAAGTATAATTTATCTAACATCTCCCCCCTTTTATACTCATAATGTCAATAATTCAAATATCCAGGTTCTTTTATTTTACCAGGTATTATCATTTAGACAGATAAGTCCTTAGCGAGAGTTGTAAATTCATCATCAGGTTCCGAGTATAGTTCTGTGTCGCTCTGGAGGAGCATAGTTTTTGTTAAAGATGTGTCAATCAGTCTTTGAAGAATTCCCCTAATACAGGGAATGCAGCAACATCCACACAATGTAAGAACTGCGGCTGCCATGACAATAGAGATAAGCAAACTTTTTGCAAGATCACTCCATTTACCAAACCATTTTTCAAAGAGTCCTGTCAGGGGGTTCTCTACACCAGAGTTCTCAGCTAATTCTTCAGATAGCATTTGTAGGCCTTGTAAGGCCTTGGTGATACTTCCATCAAGTGCCGTATTGTTTGGAATAAAAGTGCAGCAGAAGGTGTCGAACATTTTGCATACCCCGCCCCTTTCTGCCAGCAACATATCCAACGCTATACGGTTCTGCTACGCTGTCAAAGAGGTGGCGTCCAATTGTGCTGCTATGCCTTTGATAGCATCTCTGGTGTAATTCACAAACCTCTGCTGATGTAGTAGATGTAGTTTATCCAGTCGACGTTCTTTTTGGGCTGGACTCATATGAAAAGTGAGGTGAGTCCTGCTGTTATTTGATTCTGCGCTTTAATTTCATCTGGAACTCCTGGTGGAACACCTATTTCGTCTATATACACTCGATTGTCAAATGAGCCTTGTGGTGTTTCTCGCTTAATTTGTTTAAAAAAGTATTTACCTGGTAGTTTCATTGATTCATCACTCATAGGAACTATATAAAAGGGAATTCTGCGCTGGCAACTTACCAAGTGGAGAATTAATAAACTATAATAAAACCAAATAATAAAACCAAATAATAAATACACTATGCAAATAGTTGTGAATGTGAAAAAAAAAATGTATAAAGGGAAAAATTTTTATGTAGACCTTGCACAATTTGCTGTGTACTGAGTGAAATCGTGCACATATGCACTAACAGACTGGGTAACTCAATGTGATAAGGAACAAATCAAAAATAAATATGTACATACAAGTGATGCAGTTTGGATGAATAATCCAAAAAAACACACATCCAAAACACTATGCGACTTGAGGCGATAGAATATCGCTAAACTGATGCAAAAAAAAAATATATATATATATAATATATATGTGCTCTCATGTATTCATAATCATAAATAGCAATGAAGTGAGCCTCTAACCAAAATAAAACACCAAGTGAAATTATGAAACAAAAATGTAAATTGGATCAAAATTTGCAAATGACAGAGTATCTATTAAATCAAAATGTTCCTTCACAAAAGGACAATCAGCAGACTTCCAGCTTTTTCATCCGTATGATAAATCAGGGCAAAAGGTATGCTGATGTAGGAGATGGTTAGAAGGAGACTTTTGGGACCACAAATCTCGCGTTCCACCAAAAGAAAAGAAAAGACATATAGTGTAAAACCTTAGGATACCATGGGGTCACCTGCGCATATGTGCGCTACTCACGGGACCGGCATGCAGAGCAGGCATTCAGATACTTGGTCGGTTCGCCGCTGAACGGCGTGCGTTCCACCAACTCCAGGAAGTGATGTCACTGGTTAAACAGGCGTAGGCAGGATGTTGCGTCGACGCGTTTCGCCCCTCCCCCAGGGCGTTATCAAAGTCTTTGATAATGCCCTGGGGGAGGGGCGAAACGCGTCGACGCATCATCCTGCCTACACCTGTTTAACCAGTGACATCACTTCCTGGAGTTGGTGGAACGCACGCCGTTCAGCGGCGAACCGACCAAGTATCTGAATGCCTGCTCTGCATGCCGGTCCCGTGAGTAGCGCACATATGCGCAGATGACCCCATGGTATCCTAAGGTTTTACACTATATGTCTTTTCTTTTCTTTTGGTGGAACGCGAGATTTGTGGTCCCAAAAGTCTCCTTCTAACCATCTCCTACATCAGCATACCTTTTGCCCTGATTTATCATACGGATGAAAAAGCTGGAAGTCTGCTGATTGTCCTTTTGTGAAGGAACATTTTGATTTAATAGATACTCTGTCATTTGCAAATTTTGATCCAATTGACATTTTTGTTTCATAATTTCACATGGTGTTTTATTTTGGTTAGAGGCTCACTTCATTGCTATTTATGATTATGAATACATGAGAGCACATATATATATTATATATATATATATTTTTTTTTTTGCATCAGTTTAGCGATATTCTATCGCCTCAAGTCGCATAGTGTTTTGGATGTGTGTTTTTTTGGATTATTCATCCAAACTGCATCACTTGTATGTACATATTTATTTTTGATTTGTTCCTTATCACATTGAGTTACCCAGTCTGTTAGTGCATATGTGCACGATTTCACTCAGTACACAGCAAATTGTGCAAGGTCTACATAAAAATTTTTCCCTTTATACATTTTTATTTTTTTTTTCACATTCACAACTATTTGCATAGTGTATTTATTATTTGGTTTTATTATTTGGTTTTATTATAGTTTATTAATTCTCCACTTGGTAAGTTGCCAGCGCAGAATTTCGTTTATATATTACTAAAGTGTCAGCACTTTTATCCTGCAGCTGCAACGGGATAGTTAGAGTTTGAAAATTATCATATAACATAAATTTATTTGCAAGCGCTGTTTTGTATGTATTTATATATAAAAGGGAAGCAGCAATCGGGTAAGGGCACAACTACCCTCCCATCTAGGTGGCAGTCTGGGCCTTAGTCTCTTATCTCCACACAGCCACCAAACATCAGCCAATTGCTGTTTTTGTTCCTGAAACCATTTTAGTTGGTACTTAATGTCTGTAGTAAGGGTTGTAGTTGCACAGTATTCAGGGGATAGGGTGCCAACATTTGTACCATTACTGTCATTGTTAGAGAAACAAGTAAAATTTCCTGGTAATGCTTGTACTGATGGGGGTATACTTTGCATTTTAGTCTTAGGGTAGCTCTTTTTCTCATTTACACATTCTGACCCAGTTATATTTTATGAAAACATTCTTATTATACAAGTCAAGTCTATTTCCTCTTCAGGGAGAGGAACGGTGGCTAGTTGTGGAATATAATAAGGTTTACCATACAACATTTCATACAGTGTTAGTCCTTTAGCAGTAGGGGTAATTCTTATACTCAACAATGCCATTGGCAAACATTGAACCCATTTTTTTTCCCCTGTTTCCTCCAACAATTTTCTTAGTTTACTCTTTAAGGTACCATTGTCTTTCCACTGTGCCCACAGATTGTGGGTGGTAGACACAGTGGTTTTTTAGGTCAATATTGTACCATTTACCAATTTGTTGTATTGTTCGGTTTACAAAATGGGAACCGTTGTCACTGTAATTCATAGAGGGGATCCCATGAAATGGAATCACCTCTTTAATAAGTACTTTGGCTACTGACTGCCCATTTGGTTGTGTCATAGGAAAAGCTTCCACCCACTTTATAAACAACAATAATCATGAAATCCATGCATATCGTGTGAAAGGGATAAGAGGGTTGTGGGAAATGACCTCTTAAGGGTCTTAGAGCACCTTGAGCATGGTATCTGTTACAAAGCGGACATGTGGAGGCAAAAATTTCTAGAGTCCTTCGTAAACCCATATGTTGTGAACACCTTGTTGATCACCTGTACCATTCCTCCTTTTGAGATATGGGCTTGCCCATGGCTCAATAACGCAGCATATCTAAACAGTGATGTAGGTAAGATGGGTTTACCTTCTGTACTTGTGTATATACCATTGACCAGCGTTGCCCCTTTAGATAACCACTTTTGTTTTTCACCTGCTGGTGATGTGTTCTGCATTTCTGATAACCATGTTTTATCAATAGCTTTCCATACCTCATCATTTTCTTGGGGACCTGTATAGTATATGTGTGTTTTTTTTGCGGTCCTGTAGCAGCTTCCCTTGCGGTCTTTGTCTGTTAGTGCCTCTCCTAGAGTAATTGGATCTGTTCCCTTTCTGTGTGCTGTACATTTACAAATAGCCACTTGTGTTGGTTTTTTGTACATTTTCTAGAAGGGCAAGGATAAAATCTCTATGTGAGATTGGTTTACCTGTGGATGTAATCATACCCCTATTTTTCCATTGCTGGGCAAATATGTGTATAGTAGAAAAAGCGTATTGGCTGTCTGTATAAATATTTATTTTCTTCCCTTCCCCTAGACTACAGGCCCTGGATAGGGCAATAATTTCAGCTTGTTGTGTAGAGTAGGAACTGGGAAGGGGTCTGGCTTCAATGACCTGGTCATGTGTTACTATAGCGTATGCCGTTTGATGTACCCCTTTATCGTCCTTTTTACAAGACCCATCAACAGAAAAGGTAATGTCAGCATCTAGAAAGGGAACATCAGTGAGATCCTTCCTTACAATCTACAGTCTAAAAAAAGGTTTTACTGTAATTGGGAAGGCCAAGCATAGAGGAACCCACAATGAGGTGCTTTACCTTCGTAAATGCATCCTCTGCTTGCACATTCCACTGAATGGAATCTTTTGCAGCCATTAGTGAACCATAGATGAGATCAGAAAGAGGCGCCACCTGCGTAGCATAATTTGCTATCCATGCTCTACAGACATTTGCCATGCCAAGAAATGACATTATTTCTTTTTTGGTATGTGATTTGGGGACTTGAAGGATGGCCTCTTTTCGGATCTCATGCAAAAGTCTACCTTCTTGAGATAAAATGTAACCCAGCTATTTCACCTTTTCTTTCCACAGTTGTAATTTGTCTTTGCTGACCTTTTGACCTTGGTCTGCGAGGAAATGCATCAGAACCATGGTAATTTTACATACATTACTACCAGAATGTCATCCACATACAAGAGAATTTAACTCACACTGGGAGGTACAAACCGAGACAAATTATTGGACATTCTTTGTGAGAAGGTAGTTGGACTTTCACAATATCCCTGGGATAACCTAGTGTATGTGTACCTTTTTTTTTTTTTTTCTCGTGTACATAAATGCAAACCAGAACTGACTGTCTTTGTGTAAGGGAATGGAAAAGAAGCATTACTGTTATCGATAACAGAAAATACCTTGTTCTCTGGGTAGAGCTAGTGCAGGAGGACATGCATGTCTGGGACCACCGGGGCCCTCGGTAATACGGCCCTATTGACTGCCTGTAAATCCTGCACGAGTCTCCACCCATCTTTGCTTCCTATACCTCTGAATCCCTCTGGATTTTAGTTTCTCATCTGTCAGTTGGACCCAGTTCGTGATAAGTTCTCCTAACTCATGCCATGATACCTTGGGATTCTGGGTGACTGAAACACAAGGACAGTATCCTGCCTGTATATTTGCAGAATAGGCTGTGGTAGGAGACAAGTAGCCATGCTACTTCCTTCCTTATCACAGTCAAGGCTTTTTAAGAACACTTCAGTTTTAGTGAAACTCATTAACTGTTTCTCATAGGACTTATCAGGCCCAGAGGTCTTTCTGTAGTACATGGTGCAATCGAGGTTTGTCTGGACCTTATACCTTTTCCTCACAGACTCTTTGTCAATTATTTCTGCCAGGGTTTTGGGTATATTTAATCCCTCAGTTTGCAAATTCCAGGCTTTACCAGTATCAGGGCTCATTTTCCACAGCTGTGATTTGTTTTTCACACAGCCGATGGGCTTTGAGACCTCCCTCCTCTAGTACGACAGAAATATCAAGAGCGTGCAACATGTCTCTACCCAACAAATTAACAGGACATTTAGTCAAAATTACAATTTTACACTGAGCCTATTTACCTGTCTGTGGATCTTCCACATTAAGGCCTTCAGACATGACCTCCTGGTGCATCAACCCATTTTGCAGATTTTACATATACTACACCTTTTTCTTTACCTTTTTCATATCCAGCGGGTGTATTAGGGTCCTACAAGCCCCAGTATCACAGAGAAATGTTAGCCATCTACCCTTCACAACCAAGGTTATTTCTGACTTAACTTTAGCATGCAAACAAATTTCAACAGTGCACACATCCAAAATTTCAGATTCTTTCTCATCATTTTCTTCTGTATCTCTCTCTCTCTGCAGAGACATCTTCTAGTCATGCTTCTTCCTCTCTGTTTGACCTACATTCTTTTACCAAATGACCTCGTTCACCTCACAGGAAACACTCCCCTCTCTTCTTTTTCCCCTCATAATCTTGAATGCGGGGCCTTGTTCAGGTGTGTCCCATCCTTCTGTTCTCCTTCTCAATGACATACACATCATTACCTTCACCTGCCATAAGCACTTTCCCTTTCTTTACTCTCTTTTTTGATTGGAAGTGTCGCTCAGCATGCCTCGCATACTCAATCAGCTCCTGAAGTCCGCAGATCCTATGGTTGATCATGTGTTTGGTAACAAACTTGATATAGGGGCAAGTATCCCCTTCAAGATTGCATTCTTTAGCTGTTGCTCATATGGGCTATCGTTTACTTGATTTACTGGGACTTCTATTACTGAGTGATTATTGAAAATCTCCCTCATCCTAACAATGAAATTGTCCACTGTTTCCTCTTCTCCCTGCACACACTGATTTATAATGGACCAGTCAGCTTGACATATCCATCTATTCTCCATCCTTGCTATAAGAGCATTTCTCCTGTTTTCTAGTGCTGCATCATCATGAGGCAACACAACTCCCTGGTTGTTTAATCCACTCCAATCTCCCACTACATGATGCCAGTCGGGACCCAGGATCTGTCTGATGACCTGCTCTATTTCCGACCTGGGCCCCTTCACCCCTCCTTGGGCCAACCTGGTGGCTCTGGGCTCCCCTGGAACCACCATATTGACACTGAACTTATCATGGACACCCGATCGACATAGCACAGGGTAGACCAGAACTCCTGGACTCAAGCAATCCGACAGCCTCAGCCTCCCATTAAGATGATAGTTAGCAATCATTCCCATGATACCATCCCTGATTTGAGCTATGTTGACCTTGGAATGTGGTACCCCTTCAGTAGTTTTTTTAACATCCTCGGGGGTCCAGGGGCGATATACCATCATAGTGTTGGGGACTACTATACCTCCTACATTTTGTCCTGCCCTAGGGTTGGGAACTTCAATTAGTGGAAACTCTTCCTCTCCAAATTCTGTTTGCTCCCCAGCTGAGGGGGATATCAATTTGTTCACCAGGTTCCCTGAAAAATTTTGTAACAGTTGCTATAAAGGGGGTCCCTTGTGGACTCCTCTGGACAGCAAGAGTCATCTTGAGAGGGGGTTTAGCTGCAGCCATAGGAGAATCGGTTGCATCTGTGGGTGACCCAGGTGACCATGGGAAAACAACAAACAGTGGAGAGTCAGGTTGCATTTGGTTTGTTACGTTTTGTTCAGTCAATACTTGCTGAACTAAACTGCAGAGGACGGTCATATTATTGTCCTCCTCTTTGTTCAAAAACATAGTCTTTTTATGGTATTCTGAATTTAACTTATGGTTAGCCTCCTCAAGCCATTTCTTTGCCTGGGGAAGACCTAATTTCTTCTGTTTTCTTATTTTCGTGCCTGCATCATTTTTAAGCTTTCTACACAGTATTACACAACAATCCTTATTTAAAAACTCATCAAAATCATACTTTGTTTTCCACATCTTAAGAAATTTCACATTCTCTTTGTCTAGACTAAACATATACTTAGCACCTTGATTCATACCAACAGATTTTCCATGAATCATACCTATTTTGTTTATCGTGCACACGGAGCTCTTTTTTTGTTAATGTCTTCTCACAATGACACAACACATGCACACAGTATCTTATCACTTGCAGTCACTCACAGACTTTCTAGTCGTGATATATCACTTCTAGATTACTGATCTTGTGTATTGCTAAAACACTGGTGTCTTAGAGAATTACAGAATTACAAGGAGACTGAGTTCTCCTGACTGTTCTTTCATCGTTACTTCACGAACTTGTAGAGAGCATTTACAGAATTACAAGGAGACTAGGTTCTCCCGACTGTTCTTTCATCGTTACTTAACACTTCACTAACTTGTAGAGAGCATTTACAGAATTACAAGGAGACTAGGTTCTCCCGACTGTTCTTTCATCCTATCAAAACATTAATATTTCAGTCATTGATCCAAGGGTATTTATGTGCCTGCTCAGGATTAATACAACATATGAGGCTGGCATGAACACTGCGGGTCCGCCAAATGTCCTCTGTTTGTTACCTGGAAATCTATCAGGCCACACCCTTGTATCAACGGGGGGGTTCTTTAGGTTTTTTATCTGGGAGTATTTTTGATCCAAGGGTATTTATATGCCTGGAAATCTATCAGGCCACACCCTTGTATCAACAGGGGGTTCTTTAGGTTTTGATCTAGGAGTATTTATGTGTCCCCACAGGAATTTTTGCAGTTTACAAGGCTGTCAAACCGACAAATTTCCTTTATCTGCACCCGGATATTAGTATGGGACCATACCCCTATATCAAATTACATTTAACCTGGAGAAACAAACAAGAACACACAAGAGAGAACACCTGCAGTGCTCGACTGCCGCCAGGTCGCCCTGAGCGCGTCTTCCCAAAACGCGGGCTAGTCACTAGGTCTGCCCATTCAGATGGCCACAGACGGATCTATACGGGAATACGTGACCACTTATTTCCCCTCAACAAGAGTAAAGCAGATAGGACAGAAACAGATAAACATTCGATCAATCTCTATATTGTATGTATGCATTCAAATTCCTTATTCATCAAATTCCTAATCAAGTCTAACACAAAAGGTTAATAATAAAATTAAAATAAAAATCTTACCTTGTCCCGAGAGCGGTCTCTTGTGCTGATCCGGTAAGTCGCTTCCTGGGAGGCACTAGTTCAGCGGACCGGCCTCTTTTTAACGTCTAATTTAAGACGGAGGACTTACAGTTTTGCCGTACGGTCATCGGTCACTGAGTTGGTCCAGTGCGTCTCGGGGAACTTGGACTCCCGGCTTTTCGAAGGACCAAATTGTTAGGGACATAATTCACCGTCTCAGACCGTCCTCGGGAATCAAGGTAATATTTATTGCATATGCAAGAGAAATGAATAGCATTACATGTTCATGCAGTCATCGTCATTTCTAAGGAAAATACTGTGGTACATGTCTTTTTTATAAGCCCTGGATACCCCCCTTTCCTGTCTTAAAACATGCCCAGTCTCATGTATCTTCAACTTTATTCTGGACACAACAGGAAAGGTGGAAGTGTCTGTTACAGACTGATATCTTCATCTAACAATGGTTACAGGATACTGACTTGAAAACTCCCCAAGCCAACACAAAAATACAGGACATATTCAAAAGACTGCAAATCTAAGCTTCTTATCACTAAAATAGTGCTGACTCCATTTTATCACTAGTCTATAGCTAAATCATAGATTCATAGCTTATTTCTAGGCCATGATAAACAAAATGGCGTTTTTCATAACTGACATTTAAAGTATAATTTCTCTAACAGTAACTCAAAACATGCAACCCGTAGAATTTTTTAATTATCGCCTATGGAGATTTTTAAAGGTAAAAGTTTGTCGCCATTCCACAAGCGGGCACAATTTTGAAGTGTGACATGTTGGGTATCAATTTACTCGGCGTAACATTATTTTTCACAATATATAAAAAAAAAATTGGGCCAACTTTACTGTTGTGTTATTTTTTAATTTAAAAAGGTGTATTTTTTCCCAAAAAAAGTGCGCTTGTAAGACCGCTGCGCAAATATGGTGTGACAGAAAATATTGCAACAACCACCATTTTATTCTCTAAGGTGTCAGAAAAAAAATGTATGTTTGGTGGTTCTAAGTAATTTTCTAGCAAAAAAAAATGTTTTTAACTTGTAAACAACAAATCTCAGAAAGAGGCTCGGTCCTTAAGTGGTTAATCAACACACACTCACATGTCCCATGATCCAGCGATGCAGCCGCCCGAACCCCCGGCTTTCTCCCATGTCTCTCTCCGACGCTGGCATTTTGAAGCGTGGGCACCCGGCTGTGACAGCTTGCGGTATCACAGCCTGGTGCGCACTGTGCGAGTCCTGCCGCGCATCCTCAATTGTCGGGCAATCTTCTGGGACCTGTGACGTGTCCCAGAAGATTGCGGGGAGGGAGGAGGAACTTCCGCTCGAGTGGAAGTGGGAGCTGGGTACCTGTCAAAGCTAGGTACCTGCCCCCCCCCCCCCCCCCCAAAAAAAAATGATATGCCAAATGTGGCATCTAAGGGGGAAAGAAGTGCTTAAAGCAGAACTTCCGCTTCTGGGTGGAACTCCACTTTAACATATTTGTTCCAGGTCACAGATTTAGAAAGCATTGAAGCCAAAGTATCTGCATGACAGCCAATAAACTAGCATGTTATAAAGCCACACATTATCAGTATCTAAAAATGTAATAAAGGAACGTATTTGTCTATTTATTTAGGATATGCTATGCCAAGTGAAGAACCTTGAAGAGGAAAAAGAGGCGTTGAGGAGAAACAACCAAGAATTAGAGCTGCAGCTGTATGTATACATAAATGATGGCTCTTTGCATATATTGCATACTACCTAATTTTGTTTACTTAGAGCTTCAACATTGTACAGACTATACGGCATTATACAATTACTTAATATCTCATACACATAAATATCTACAGTCTTATGCTCAATAAACTTGCAACTCACCAACTGCATTTGTTCAGATTGAAGACATTTTCCATCACTTCCTGTTTGGTCACGGAGACAGGAGGGGAGGAGAAATGTCTTTAATTTTCATTGGTGCCAGTGTTATGTCAATATGGGATGCTCTGTAGGTATGGCACGCTCCCAAACTGCGCATGCGCATCAGACATACAATCTTCCGGTATGCGTTCCACTTTCGTTCTGCGTTCCACTCACTTTGCAACAGTTGTTCTGTCGATATGAAATACTCGAATAGCGCATGCCTATTTAAAGAAAAGCCACTCGCTCTCGAATTGAGAGCATTCAATATCGACAGAACATTGTTGCAAACCAAGGGTATGGGATGCATACCAGAAGATTGTATGTCTCATGCGCACTTTGTAAACGTCCCACACCTACAGAGCGTCACTTATCGACATAAAACCGTCTGTCAAAACACAATGTCGTTGACAAACTAAAGGCAAATAGACTGGCAAGTGCAGTTGCCCCAGAGCTTAGTAAATGAGGGGAAGCTCTGCTGATTTCAATTTTTCAATCTGGTGCAAGCAAAAATGTTTTTTTGTCTTATTTTCCTTGCATGTGATTGGGTACTCTGCAAAGTGAAGCTTCACCTCATTTACTAAGCTCTGGAGCAACTGCACTTGCAAAGTGAACAGTCAATTTGCCTTTAATAAATCCACCCAAAAAGCTGGTGGGAGAGATTCCTTCATGCTTGCTGTTTACTGTGGATGGGGTAATCGAGTGCAGTGGGTGCTGCTTTGCCCGGTGTTCCTCTCCCGCTCGAGCCATGGCGGAGAGTGTGCACAGCTGCTGCTGCATGGGACACAGAGCGGCTGCCAGCTACCGCCTTTCTCCTGTCAGCACGGGGTACAGTGACAGCGGAAACCACAGCGGCTGTGCTGTAGGCATCTGCGCCCCCCCCTCCTACTTGGAGTGCCGTCACAGAAGGAAACCTGACCAGCCGTCCCAAAGGGAGAGTGCAGGTTTGGGCTTGTGTGTTCCCTCCCACCCACTCCTCACTCCCCTCTTCTCCTAGGGACCAATCAGGGAGGAGGACAAATGGATTATGGGATATGTAGTCCCAGAACACATGTGACCCCATTTATTCTGATTGGTGGTGGACTACAGGGACCAGATTGCAGTGCTGGAGGAAGTACTGAGAGAGCAAGGAGCCCAAGAAAAGGCTCTGGGAGGAGAGTGCTGGGGGGGAGAGAGAGTGAAGGAGAGCATGACAAGGGATAGGGTGGAGGAGAGAATGACTGTGCCCGAGATTGTCAGCCATAGAAAGAGAGAGTCAGAGTTGGCAGAAACCCACAGCCATGTGGGGGATCTTCTGAGTCTGCAGAGTGTTATCAGGGCCAGGGTGGTGAGAGGACGAAGCGTGGGGTGTCATTTCCAGAGACGACGGGAGGCCACCCCATTGGAAGCTACTAAAGCGCAGGAAAGCAGATCTGGGACCGGAACGTAGAGAGACAGAGCCACTGCCGGGACACTGTCTTTGCCATGCTGCCTGCCAGTCGCCCCAAGCAACCTAAGCGAGCAGACGCCTGATGGGAGGGGCAACTAACACCGTGTTACTGGGACTGGTGAGCGGGCCTTGCAGCCTTTTCATTCTGCACTGACTGTCCTATGAGGATGCAGGACCCCTGACCCTTTGTCTGCACAGTGCTGATTGGCCCTGTGCTGATAACATGCACCCTAACAAGAAAAAAAAACAACTCTCTAGCAATACACACCAAACTGAGCATGTGCAGCTTGTCCCCTGGCTCTGTATTATCAGGAAATATATTGGGGATAGTGGAAGGAGGAGAGGATCAGAGAATACAGGATCCAACAGCCTTTTTACACAATGCAGAGGATTAACCCCTTAGGTTCCACAGTGAGTATAACAAGCATGCTTTACTCCATATATAGACTGATTTTACTGTTGTGGGTTTAGTAACACTTTAATAGATTAGGCAAGTTTATCCTAACCTGGTGTGTGTGTTTATTTACTGGCAATACCTCACAGCCAGGTAAGAGGTATTTTACATTAGTGGTGTTACTTGTGCTTGTAGGTGTGTCAGATGGGGCTGAGGTTGCTCTTGGAGTTGAGGCGTGGAACAAGGAACCCAAAATTACCAAGCGGCTCCTTCGGGGGATGGTGCTACACGAGTAATATCTACACATGGGCTGAATATAGGCCGGTATCAGCTGGTCCAGCAGAAACTGGCTGAACGTCCTGCTTCTGTCAAAGGTGCATGACCGAAAAAGATCTGCCTATCGGCTCCCGTTCAGCACTCTCAGCCAGTGGCTGAGAGTGCTGACCGATGTGTTCTGGCACGCCCTGTCAGAACACAATAGCTCAGCATAGTGATCGCTGTTCTAACATCAGATAGTTAGTACAGCGGCTCCCCTCGAGCTCCTCAAATTTTGTTTTTGTTCAGCCCGCTGGGTTGAATGAAATAATAATGTGTACCAGGCTTTAGTGTGTATGGCCAGCTTATGCACTAATACACTATACACTAATATTACCATGCATCGTGCTTTTATTTTTTCCCTGTTACAGGTATAAAGTGCATGATTTAGAAACAGAATTCGAGCAAAAGGACATGGAACTGAAAAAACTTAAGGCTGAAAATAAACAGTTGCAGGTGAGTTTCCAACATCTGAATTTAGATTTTGTTTGTTAACTCTCCCTTAGGCCACATTCACTCCTGCAAGTGGACCCGACACTGATTAATGAGAGAACCCCAGTGGTGGATTCCAAGGATTAGCTGTGGGAGACAGGCCCAGTAAAGGCAAGGGAAGGCTGCCAGCACCCACAGCTCATCGCGGCCCCTCGCATGTGATCGCTCATGCAGCAATCACCTGTAAGTGATCGGCCCTGGATGCAGACAGTCTGCGTTTTCTGGGGTTCTTGTAATCAGTGCTGGGCCCATTTGCAAGTGTGAATGTGGCCTTAACCACTTCCCGCCCGGCTTATAGCAGCATGACAGCCGAGCGGTGGTTCTGTTATCCTGACTGGACGTCATATGACGTCTTTCAGAATAAAATGTCGGCGCGCGCCCAGTGTGGTGATTGGTGGTGCGACATGTCAGTCTGACACGCTGCATCTCTGATCGTGTTAAGAAGCTTCTGACGGAGGCTCCTTACCACGTAATTAGCTGTGACCAATCACAGCTGCTCATAGCGTGAACCAGGAAGTGCCGGTAAACGGCTTTCCTCGGTTCGCGCTGACAGGGAGAGCTGATCGTCGGCTCTCTCTGTCAGAGGGGGTGTCAGCACATTGATTATCAGCGCAGCCCCTATGAGAGGTGCCCACCACAGCTGCAAATTCATGCCCATCAGCTGCCAGTCAGTGTCCACCACAGTGCCAATCAGTGCCCACCACAGTGCCAATCAGTTGCCATCACAGTGCCCATTAGTAACACCTGTCAGCACCTCATGATCGGTGCTGCCCATCAGTGCCATCTATTAGTGTCCATCAGTGCCAATCGGTGGTGCCCATCAGTCCCCCCTATAAGTGCCCATCAGTGCCCCTATAAGTGCCCATCAGTGCAGCATATCAGTGCCCATCAATTCTACATATTAGTGCCTCCTCATCAGTGCCGCCTCATCAGTGCCCATCAGTGCCACCTCATCAGTGCCTGAAGTAATCGATATAATTATTAGTATTATATCTGTGTATTAATTTGTCTAGTCCCTATAATTAGTTGGTCTATTAAACTCTGAGCACATGTTATTGTTAATATCACAATAATACCAGGTTAGCTATGAAACCAAACACACGGTGCTGCTAGTAAAACAATATCTTATTTTATTTCCCAAGGAATTAGGAAATTAGCATAACAGTTCTAAAAGGGTATTACGATTCTCTTCTTATTTCTTCTTCTTCGCCTATATTGTTCAGATATTCTTGTAACTTAGGGATCAATTGTTCTTGGAATTTTTTATAATGCTTGACCGTGAACCCGTCTGGTCCTGGGCTTTTTCCTGCGGGAGTTTCCTTTAGTGCCAGTTTTATCTCTTCTTATTATGTCTTTATTATTTCTTTTTCCAGCTCTTTTAAAGGCTCAAGTTTTGTTTTTGGTAGATTTGCTTTTTTTAAGTATTCTTGTATCTTCTTTTTTCTTATGTCTTCCTCTAACTGTGTTTCCTGTCTTTTAATCGCATATAATGAACTAAAATATTTTTGGAATGCTAGTGCAATATCTGTTGTCTTGTTTACTACTTCTCCTTTCTCGTTTTTGATCTTCTCGATGAAGTTTAGAGACTTCTTTTTTTTTTACCATGTTTGCAAGATATTTTCCTGGCTTGTTGTCCCATTTAAATTTCTCTTCCCTCCTTTCTTCTTGTTCCATCCATTCCTTTAATTGTTCTCTTTTTTGAATTAGTAGCCGGTATATTTCGTTGTCTGATTCCTTTTTATGTTTTTGCTCTAGTTCATATATTTCCTTTATAGTTTGCTGCATGTTTTTCCTTCTTTCCTGCTTTTTTCCCGCCCCAATTGCTATTAATTTGCCCCTAATGACGGCTTTATGCGCTTCCCAGATCGTTGCTTTTGATACCTCCTGGGGTGTCATTTTCCTTAACCACTTCAGTCCCAGAAGGATTTACCCCCTTCCTGACCAGAGCACTTTTTACAATTTGGCACTGCGTCGCTTTAACTGCTAATTGCGCGGTCATGCAATGCTGTACCCAAACAAAATTTGCGTCCTTTTCTTCCCACAAATAGAGCTTTCTTTTGATGGTATTTGATCACCTCTGCTGTTTTTATTTTTTGCGCTATAAATGGAAAAAGACCGAAAATTTTGAAAAAAAAAAAGATATTTTCTACTTTTTGTTATAAAAAAAATCCAATAAACTCAATTTTAGTCATACATTTAGGCCAAAATGTATTCGGCCACATGTCTTTGGTAAAAAAAATGTCAATAAGCGTATATTTATTGGTTTGCTCAAAAGTTATAGCGTCTACAAGCTAGGGTACATTTTCTGGAATTTACACAGCTTTTAGTTTATGACTGCCTATGTCATTTCTTGAGGTGCTAAAATGGCAGGGCAGTACAAACCACCCCCAAAAGACCCCATTTTGGAAAGTAGACACCCCAAGGAAATTGCTGAGAGGCATGTTGAGCCCATTGAATATAAATTTTTTTTGTCCCAAGTGATTGCATAATGACAAAAAAAAAAAAAAATTACAAAAAGTTGTCACTAAATGATATATTGCTCACACAGGCCATGGGCATATGTGGAATTGCACCCCAAAGTACATTCAGCTGCTTCTCCTGAGTATGGGGATACCACATGTGTCACGGGCATGGCCAGAGCGGAGGCTGTTGGAGAGGACTGTGTGCAAGCCTGTTGCCCACCGATTATGGGCCCTAGCATTTGAGGTGAATGAGAAATCCAGTCTGAACTGTATTAATCGGACTCAGTCATGTATATATTGTATGGGGACTCCTTACTGTATATTTGTGTCCCTGAAGAGGGAGGGGGGATTCCTCCAGCAGCCCCCTGCTGATAAGACTGATTCATTCTGCTGGGACACATCCTGTGAGGAGATGCTGGTGTTATCAACATGTGTTTATGTTAATTGAGAGAGCTGATCACATTAGCCACCAGCACTGGCTAATAGACGAATGGTCTAGGCTGAGGAGGGGGGAGATTGTTGTTTGTATTGTTAATTGTATTAATGTGTGAAGCTCGGTGCCCACAAGACTGTCATCTGGTCTGGGTACATTTTGTAGTAAATTAGGTCAGCTTTGAGTCATCCCTGCTGTATAAAGGTCTGTGAGATCTCAAAATAAAGAGTAGCAGTTCTGATGTACTCCAAGACTGGTGTTGTCTAGTTCTTGGGGGTTCCTATAGCCAGATCCATTGGACTCGTGTTCCAGAACTTAGGAAGCGGTATACTGATGGAAGCACTCAAGCGGAGTGTGGGACGTTCCGTGACAGTAGTGATTGCATAATGACAAAAAAAAAAAAAATTACAAAAAGTTGTCACTAAATGATATATTGCTCACACAGGCCATGGGCATATGTGGAATTGCACCCCAAAGTACATTCAGCTGCTTCTCCTGAGTATGGGGATACCACATGTTTGGGACTTTTTGGGAGTCTAGCCGCGTACGGGGCCCCGAAAACCAATCACCGCCTTCAGGATTTCTAAGGGCGTAAATTTTTGATTTCACTCCTCACTACCTATCACAGTTTTGAAGACCATAAAATGCCCAGATGGCACAAACCCCCCCCCCAAATGACCCCATTTTGGAAAGTAGACACCCCAAGCTATTTGCTGAGAGGCATGTTGAGTCCATGGAATATTTTATATTTTGGCACAAGTTGCGGGAAAGTGACAATTGTTTTGTTTTTTTTTGCATAAAGTTGTCACTAAATGATATATTGCTCACACAGGCCATGGGCATATGTGGAATTGCACCCCAAAATTCATTTAGCTGCTTCTCCTGAGTATGGGGATACCACATGTGTGGGATTTTTGGGAGCCTAGCCGCGTACGGGGCCCTGAAAACCAATCACCACCTTCAGGATTTCTAAGGGTGTAAATTTTTGATTTCACTCTTTACTGCCTATCACAGTTTCGGAGGCCATGGAATGCCCAGGTGGCACAAACCCCCCCAAATGACCCCATTTTGGAAAGTAGACACCCCAAGCTATTTGCTGAGAGGTATGGTGAGTATTTTGCAGCTCTCATTTGTTTTTGAAAATGAAGAAAGACAAGAAAAATTTTTTTTTTTTCCAATTTTCAAAACTTTGTGACAAAAAGTGAGGTCTGCAAAATACTCACTATACCTCTCAGCAAATAGCTTGGGGTGTCTACTTTCCAAAATATGGTCATTTTGGGGGGGGGGGGGGGGTTGTGCCACCTGGGCATTCCATGGCCTCCGAAACTGTGATAGGCAGTGAAGAGTGAAATCAAAAATTTACGCCCTTAGAAAGCCTGAAGCCTGCTTGGTTTTCGGGGTCCCGTACGCGGCTAGGCTCCCAAAAAGTCTCACACATGTGGTATCCCCGTACTCAGGAGAAGCAACAGAATGTATTTTGGGGTGTAATTTCACATATTCCTATGGCATGTTTGAGCTATATATCATTTAGTGACAACTTTGTGCAAAAAAAAAAAAATGTGTCTTTTTCCCGCAACTTGTGTCACAATATAAAATATTCCATGGACTTTCCAAAATGGGGTCATTTGGGGGGGTTTTGAACTGTCCTGGCATTTTATGCACAACATTGAGAAGCTTATGTCACACATCACCCACTCTTCTAACCACTTGAAGACAAAGCCCTTTCTGATACTTTTTGTTTACATGAAAACATTTTTTTTTGCAAGAAAATTACTTTGAACCCCCAAACATTATATATATTTTTTAAAGCAAATGCCCTACAGATTAAAATGGTGGGTGTTTCATTTTTTTTTTTTCACACAGTATTTGCGCAGCGATTTTTAAAAAGCATTTTTGGGGGAAAAAACACACTTTTTAAAATTTTAATGCACTAAAACACACTATATTGCCCAAATGTTTGATGAAATAAAAAAGATGATCTTAGGCCGAGTACATGGATACCAAACATGACATGCTTTAAAATTGCGCACAAACGTGCAGTGGCAACAAAATAAATACATTTTTAAAAGTCTTTAAAAGCCTTTACAGGTTACCACTTTAGATTTACAGAGGAGGTCTACTGCTAAAATTACTGCCCTCGATCTGACCTTCGCGGTGATACCTCACATGCATGGTGCAATTGCTGTTTACATTTGACGCCAGACCGACGCTTGCGTTCCCCTTAGCGCGAGAGCAGGGGGGGACAGGGGTGCTTTTTTTTTTTTCTTTATTATTTTATTGCTTTTTTAACTTATTTTTAAACTGTTCCTTTCATTTTTTTTTTTTATCATTTTTATTGTTATCTCAGGGAATGTAAATATCCCCTATGATAGCAATAGGTAGTGACAGGTACTCTTTTTTGAAAAAATTGGGGTCTATTAGACCCTAGATCTCTCCTCTGCCCTCAAAGCATCTGACCACACCAAGATCGGTGTGATAAAATGCTTTCCCAATTTCCCAATGGCGCTGTTTACATCCGGCGAAATCTAAGTCATGAAATGCTCGTAGCTTCCGGTTTCTTAGGCCATAGAGATGTTTGGAGCCACTCTGGTCTAGTCTGATCAGCTCTATGGTCAGCTGGCTGAATCACCGTGTGCATTCTCAGGTTCCCTGTTGAGACAGGAGAGCCAGAGAAAAACACGGCAGATGGTGGGGGGGGGGGATTCCCTCCCACTGCTTGTAAAAGCAGTCTAGAGGCTAATTAGCTGCTAGGATTGCTTTTACATGAAAGCCGACCGCTGGCTGAAAAGAATGATACCAAGATGATACCTATACCTGCAGGCATCATTCTGGTATAACCACTCAAAGTCGTGAATGGCGTACCTGAAGACAAAAAAATGGTTAGCAATAAAACACAGTAAACGGTAAAGTATAAAAAATTGCATACCTGAAAAGCAAACATGATAAAACATAATAACAATAAAACATTGCAGAATAGAATACAGTAAAAAAGAGCAGAACAATAGAGAGAGAATAGAGAGAGAGAGAACAATGAAACGACAACTATTATACAATTTATAGGCTGCGCTGCTAGTACCAAAGCATGATCATATTAGTTGAAAACACCATGATTATGGATGAACACAAGTGAATTATTTCATAACAAAAAATATGCACATAAATCACATGCAAAAAGTAATAAGTGAAAAATTCAGTGAACAAAACGATAAAAATAAGTCCATATAGTCATAGATTGAAATAAACTGGAAATCTTGTGGGTATAGAAAATGATTGGATAGAGGGAGAAAGACACCCTTCCTTCAAGTGATATAAAGGTTATCTCCGTAGGGAGCGTGGTGTAAAAAGAAGTTCCTCCACCTCAAGTAAGGTAAGCCCCTTACCAGATCCAAAGATCTCCTGTCAGAGAGATCATGCACACATGTGGCTGTGTCCCCCAGCCACTGGGTCTCTGTCAGTGCGTAGATCAAAAGCCACCTCTCCAGGGAATCAGCTTAAAAGGTGATTTATCCGCTCACAGACCATAGATAAATGGAAAAGAAATACTCCATAGCGTAATACAGTTAAAATCCACTTTAATAGGTAAAAGAAAAGCACTTACAATTTGTGCAGTATAAGAACGCTTCTAAAAACAATGTAGCGCCGGCCGGCTTCAGCTGCTGCCCGTTCCTTCCGGGTTCAGCGTGGTATGGTGGTGACGTCAGCACGCCGCTCCTCCCTACGCCGTTTCAACAAATCTGTCGTCTTCCTGGGGTACGGGCGGCATGCTGACATACCACCTATATGGGAACTCAAAGCAGAGGAACGCCCCCTTCTGTGATCAGGGCGTCCGAGGCCGCTGCCGCCATCTTTGTATAGGGCAAGCGGAACCTGTATGTTATTAATTCACTAAGATATACACCGTTACAACAGGGACAAAAAAGGGGTTATAACAGGGCAAAAGGGACTATACGTTCTATTGTTGCCAACAGCGTATAGGCCACACAAAACTGAATGTCAGAAAAATGCTGAAATTCAGTTTGGAAAATACCGCATCTGATATTAATAAACGAAAATTAGTGAAAACAAAATTACAAAATATATTTATATAAAAGAGAGATGGTGTGAAAAACCATCAGAGTGTTAGCATGTAAAAATGCCCTGGTGGCCTGATATTACCATTGATTGGGGCTGAAAGTAGATAGATTCGCCACTAGGGACCCTAGTGAGCCAATGACATTAATGCGGCATCAAATCAGGGAAAATAGAAATTTAACCCTTAGGCTCCAAGATTATCTTGTATAGAGTAACCCTTTGTTTACTAATAAAAATTATAAAAATAAAATTAAAATTAAAAGGTCACACCATCAGTGTGTACCTGTACATAATGATCCATCTATATAACAGTGGAGCATAGAATCCAAAGAGAAAATTGATTATAAAGTGCCCTATGGAAACCTAAATACAAAATGAACATAGAGAATGATGTTCTATAAAAAACACAATTCTCTATGCTCAAAAATTCGTTGATGAAAGTAAATAGACAGAAAGAATTAATAAACAGAAAAAAAGGGAAGAGTGTTCTATGGAGAGTTTTTCTTTTCCCATACCTCATTAGCCCACCTCCGGACACCATGATCTCAGATGAAGGTCACAACCATAAACAATCAACCATTATCAATGAAGGCGTTTACATCGGTGTCTATATTTAAACCATAAGGGGTGTAACACCGGACACGATGGATCCAAGTCATTTCCATTCTGGACAGTTCTCTGACTAAGGATCCACCTCTCCAGTGAGCATTGTATCTATCTATCCCCAAGAATAAAGTGTTAGCAGGATTCCTATTGTGATGTAAAGCATAGTGTTTTGATACCGAATGGTATTGATATCCATTCTTGATATTAGTAATATGTTCTCCTAAGCGGACCTGCATGGGGCGTTTAGTACGGCCTATATATTGCAGCCCACAAGGGCATTGCAATAGATACACCACCCCTTTAGTGCTACATGTGACAAAAGGTTCAATCTTATGAACCCTAGAGGTACTGGAGGATACAAAGGATTCTGTTTTTCTCTGTTTGCTTTTGTTGAATGAGCATATCTGACACCTTCGACATTGGTGGTAACCGGATAAATTCTGGAAGAAGGATACCTTTTGAGTGGGTGGGTCCACAACATTAGGGGCAATTCTGTCCCGCAACGAAGGGACCCCCCTTAATACAATCTGTGGTTTAATAGGCAAGATTGTCTTAATGATCCTGTCATTTTCTAGAAGGTGCCAGTGTTTTCGCAAGATCCTCGTGATCTGGTAATGTTGAGTGGAAAAGCCCGTAATGAACGGTAATGACGGGCCCCCCAAATTGACCTTAGGGGCCTCATTCAATAGTGAGGCTCTGTCAAGGGCTTCAACTTGTTGCTTGGTTTTAACTAGAAATTCTTTATCGTATCCTTTTTCCTCTAATCTTTTGGATATGATATCATCCTGTATCATGTAGTCTTTAATGTCAGTGCAATTACGCCTCATTCTAGTAAATTGGCTCTTCGGAATGGATTTAAGCCACGGATCATGATGGCAGCTCCCAATAGGGATAAAGGAGTTCCGATCCGTTTTCTTAAAAAAGGAAATGGTTGTAAACATATCACCCTCCTTAGAGATGGTGAGATCGAGGAAATTAATCCTCTCGTAGCTGTTCTCATGGACAAACCTTATCCCCCTATTATTGTCATTAATTGTGGAGAAGAAGTCCTCAAGCTGAGAGGTGGACCCTTCCCATAGGAGGAGGACGTCATCTATATACCTGGCCCAAAACTTAAGATGGGGATTTCGGTCTTTATAGATGACGTCCTCCTCCCACTTGGCCATAAATAGGTTGGCCAAACTGGGGGCATACTTTGCCCCCATGGCCACGCCACGTTGTTGGCGATAAAACTGATGACTAAACCAAAAATAATTATGGCCAGCTGCGTATTCAAGCAATTCCAAAATATATGTCTGTTGTTGTTCCTGTAGGGTAGAGAACCTCTTAAGGTAGTATTCCACGGCTGCCACTCCTAAATGATGAGGGATGATGGTGTATAAGGATGTGACATCCGCAGTCACTAACAATGTCCGATCATTAGGCCTCTGTTCCGATAATAAATTGATTATATGTCGAGTGTCCTTCACATACGAGGGCATGGTGTGCACCAATGGTTGGAGGAAATGATCTATATACTTGCCCACCCGGGACGTGATGGAATCAATCCCACTAACAATGGGACGTCCCGGGGGGCAAGTCAGACTTTTGTGAATCTTAGGTAGGCAATACAGAATGGGAATTCTCTGGGCTTTGGGAATGAGGAAAAGTTTTTCTTTTTCATTTAAAATGCCCAATCTGAAACCTTTATCGACTAAAGGAGTTAACGCCTTTTTATAGTCACGGGTTGGGTCACCTGGTAATCGGACATACGTGTCATGATCACTTAGAATGTTCTGTATTTCCAGGAGGTAAGCATCTCTATCTAAAATAACGATGCCCCCACCCTTATCTGCCGGGCGGATCACTATGTTTTTTTTATTACAGAGTGAATCCAGCCCTTCCTCAAGGGTCTTGTCCATATGTGGGTTCGGATTTTTTATAAGTTCCAAATCCCGTATAAGGACATCCCTAAATACCCTCAGTGAAGGAGCCAAAGTTCCAGGGGGGTTGAACGTTGAAGCATTAGATAACCCTGAATGTTGGATTTGTTGTTGTTCAATAGTGGTATGGGTAGTTTGATTGATCGCAAAATGTCGTTTAATGTTTACCCTGCGAACAAATCTATGTATGTCCATATAGGTTTGAAATTTATTTAACTTCTTAGGGGGTGCAAATTTCAAACCTTTGCTTAGCAAAGAGGTCTCTGCGGCAGTGAGGGCTTGAGAACTGAAATTAAAGATCCCATCACTATTTACTTCCTTGATTTTTTTTGACTGTGCTCTCCTCCCCCCTCTGGTTCCTCTTTGTTTTCCACCGGTCTTTTGACCCCTTGATTTGGCCTGGGAAAACCCCAATCCTGTTGTGAATGGTTTGCCCCTTTCCGGTTATTAGAATATTCACCAGAGGGACCTGGTCTCACGTGTTCATAATCGCGGCCATAATTGGCGGAATTACCAGATCTCAATTCAGTGGGTCCTTCCCTGTCACTCAAGGGAAAAAACCGGTTCTGGGTATCAATTCTAAAATCATAACCATAATCATTATCCCTTTCAGAATAAGTACGGTCCCTGTGACGATATTCATAATCATAATGCCTATTAGGGTCATGATCATAATATGGCGTTCTATCTATTTCCCTTCTGGGGTATTGATGTTCTCTCCCTTGATCACGAAAGGGACCCTTATAGTGTGGAGAGCCATATTCATAGTGGCCATTCCTTCTTTGTGATGGAAGAGTATGGTCCCCTGTGAGTTTCTTTGGATATCCTCCTCTGGGCATGCCCATCCCCCTATGTGGGGATTGGTAAGAGGCCCTCCTCCCTCTTTTGTCACCCTTAACATTACTTAATTGTTTTTTTGAAGTCTGTTGGGTTTGATGTGTTTTAGGCAATTGTTGTGACGATGTGGGAGCTGTATTAGGGCATTCCTCTCCCTGAGTGATAGATAGCCTCCATCCGAGGGTCAGAATGGGCCGTTTGTTCAGCCACCATTTTTTTCTGCCACTCAAAAACCAGGCTAGCTTGATAGTCATCATAATCCCTATTGTATTTTTTGCGTTTTTTAATTTTTTGTTCCCTTTCCTCTTTGTCAAGTATTTTAATCAGGGAACTGGTCCTTTCTTTATATTCCTCACCGTTTTTGTAAGGAAGGAGACTATCTTTGAGAGTCTTGGTTTCCAAATCCAATCTTGTGAGCTTATCTTTTTTGCGAGTTACCAAGAACTGAAGGAAGTCAGTACCAGCATTATTGAAATACCGGAACCATTCCTCAAGTTCCGTCTCTCCTTTTTGTGGGCAGACCTCCCACCTCAAGCTTCTAGGAACCATTTTTAAACGGATATAAGTTTCCAAGAAAGCCACATCCCATTGTGTATGGATTTCTGAGACCATAAGATTTTTTAGTCTCATGAAGAGGCCTCCCAGATCATTATCCCCATCCTTATAGGTCTCAAAGACCCCATCGGTGTTAACTTTCTTTGATGTCCTATACTCAAAGATATCCATGTTCCTAAAGTAATCTCTTCTTTCCCAAAAGAGAACCAAGAATATACTACTATTACAAGTATATTAAGACTTGATAAGTGAGAAATTATATAACAAGATAACTTGAGAGAAAAACAAAGTGCACAGCAGTATATCCAATATGAACGTGATATGCAACGTAGGTGACAATAAGTGATAAAAAAAAAAAATTAACAAAGTGAATGAATGAACGCTCTTGCAAGAAGCGTTCAGGGATTGCTGCTGTATATGTGTGTCTCAATAAGCAACTGTAATATCGTAAAAAATACTGCGCTATCCCATAAGTGGAAATGATCCCCACATGTGTTAGATAAAAAACGAATATCGCAAACAAAAATTGAAATGTAAAATGCTGCTGCAACCTTAGATGTGAAACAACCTCCACCTAATTAACTATACAATTTATAGGCTGCGCTGCTAGTACCAAAGCATGATCATATTAGTTGAAAACACCATGATTATGGATGAACACAAGTGAATTATTTCATAACAAAAAATATGCACATAAATCACATGCAAAAAGTAATAAGTGAAAAATTCAGTGAACAAAACGATAAAAATAAGTCCATATAGTCATAGATTGAAATAAACTGGAAATCTTGTGGGTATAGAAAATGATTGGATAGAGGGAGAAAGACACCCTTCCTTCAAGTGATATAAAGGTTATCTCCGTAGGGAGCGTGGTGTAAAAAGAAGTTCCTCCACCTCAAGTAAGGTAAGCCCCTTACCAGATCCAAAGATCTCCTGTCAGAGAGATCATGCACACATGTGGCTGTGTCCCCCAGCCACTGGGTCTCTGTCAGTGCGTAGATCAAAAGCCACCTCTCCAGGGAATCAGCTTAAAAGGTGATTTATCCGCTCACAGACCATAGATAAATGGAAAAGAAATACTCCATAGCGTAATACAGTTAAAATCCACTTTAATAGGTAAAAGAAAAGCACTTACAATTTGTGCAGTATAAGAACGCTTCTAAAAACAATGTAGCGCCGGCCGGCTTCAGCTGCTGCCCGTTCCTTCCGGGTTCAGCGTGGTATGGTGGTGACGTCAGCACGCCGCTCCTCCCTACGCCGTTTCAACAAATCTGTCGTCTTCCTGGGGTACGGGCGGCATGCTGACATACCACCTATATGGGAACTCAAAGCAGAGGAACGCCCCCTTCTGTGATCAGGGCGTCCGAGGCCGCTGCCGCCATCTTTGTATAAACGACAACTATTAACTGTAACCGGTCCCAGGTTCGGGTTTCTCAAAATGCGATGGCATCTTGAAAGACCCTGTGAAAGTGTGCCTAGTCTGTGCAATGCTGTACCCTACGATAATACTCAACTAGTGTATGGTAGCGTTCAAAACATTCACTAATGCAAAGACCAGGATTGTCAGGACAGGAGGGACAATAATAGCGGGTGTCACGCCTATATCCGCGCTTGCTGCAGACATGACATCTTTTTTGGGGGGGTTCGTTGGGTAGGGGTACTCGGGAGGACATAAAAATGCCTCTCATGCAGCCGACTGCATTTGGTTGGGGATGTGAATGGGGGAAGTACGGGTGCTGCAGAAGTGGTGGGTTCCCAATTAGGATTGGTGAATGCAGCAGGAAGGGCATTATGGGCATGACGGGCCTGCGTTTGTCTTCTTGGTGGCAGCGGGACACTACTTGTGCTTGCCACCTCACCAGCTTGAACTGCATTTATGGGACTCGCCACGTCACCATGTGTTACTGCAGTGCTGGTTTGACTACGACCGGGGTGTACTAGGCCGCTGGTGCTTGCCACTTCACCAAAACGCTACCAAAAAAAACTGTTAGCGATCGCAGGGATCAGGCCTGACTCTACGAACGCAGCAGTTATGCGTTTAGTGTTTTGTAAGTAACAGTGATCGATCGATACTGCACTTGGCTGGGCTGGGCCGGGCGGAGGAGCAAAACGCAGGTGCTAGCAGGTATCTGGGCTGATCCCGCTAACACTGCGTTTTTGGGAACCCTAAACTGCTGGGGACGCTAGTATAGATCTGATTGGATCAGATATTGATCCGTTCAGATACTATACCACTAAGGGAGGTGTACGGTGCGTGCGTGGGTGTTAGCGGTACTGGCGCTAACCTGACGCTGCCTGGGGCTGGTGCTTGCCAGTTCACCAAAATGCTACCAAAAAAACTGTTAGCGATTGCAGGGATCAGGCCTGACTCTGCAAATGCTGCAGTTATGCATTTAGTGTTTTGTAAGTGACAGTGATCGATCAATACTGCAGTTGAGTGGGCTGGGCTGGGCCGGGCGGAGGAGCAAAACGCAGGTGCTAGCAGGTATCTGGGCTGATACCGCTAACACTGCGTTTTTGGGAACCCTAAACTGCTGGGGACGCTAGTATAAATCTGATCGGATCAGATATTGATCCGTTCAGATTTCGATACCACTAAGGGAGGCGTATGCTGCATGCGTGGGTGTTAGCGGTACTGGCGCTAATCTGACGCTGCCTGGGGCGACGCATATCACCGCCGGGCGATCAGGGGGCTAAACCTTTATTTGGTAATAAACGGCGGGTGCCCTGACACTATAAAAAATAAACAAACTAACCAGCGTCACCCGTAACACTTATACGGTGATCAGTGGTGAAAGGGTTAACTAGGGGGCAATCAAGGGGTTAAAACATTTATTAGATAGCATATGGGGTCCCTGTCGCTATAAAACGCTGACGGCGAACCTAAATATTTAGCTTCCTAACTAGCATAACCAGTAACACTAATACAGCGATCAGAAAAATGATCGTTTAGTGACACTGGTGACGGGGGGTGATCAAGGGGTTAAAACTTTATTAGGGGGGGTTTAGGGGGGTATCCTAGACCTAAAGGGGGCTAATACTAACTGCCCTAACACACTAACTGTCACAAACTGACACCATGCAGTAATCAGAAAAAAAACAAAAAAAAAACTGCTTGGTGTCAGTGTGACGGGGGGGGGTGATCGGGGGGCGATCGGGGGTGTAATGTGTGCCTGGCATGTTCTACTGAGTGTGTGTTTTACACTCACAGTGATGTCTTCTCTCCTCGGCGCCGGAACGGAAAATACCGAGCCGAGGAGAGATGACATCATTTCCTTTGCTGCTGTTTAGCATACAGCAGCAAAGGAAGATTCTCATTGGCTGGGAGCGATCGCGAGGGAGGGGCCACGAACGGATGGTCTCCCCCTCGCCTCTCATTGCTCCCAGACCAAAGCTGACCGCCTCAGTACGGGTACGTGATTCTGCCTGCCCGTGCCATTCTGCTGACGTATATCAGCGTGAGGCGGTCGGCAAGTGGTTAAAATATCTTTTAATCTCTTCTATTATAATTTTTTCCGTCTCGTTGTCTTCAATTATGTCTTCGTTGATTCTCCATGGTCCTTTCTCGGGAGCTTCTCCTTGCATTTTATTTTCATCATTACTGGGTTGTGGTCCGAGGCGGTTATTATTCCTATTTTCGTTTCTACTATTTCTTCCAAGTTTCTATGTTCAACCATGATGTAATCCAACCTGGAATAAATTCCATGTACAGTTGAGTAAAAAGTGTAATCTTTTGTGCTTGGATGTTGAATTCGCCAAGGATCTATTAATTGATATTCATATATAATTTTCTCTTTAGTTACTTTAGTTGTCTTATTTCTCTATCTATTGCTGTGGAGGTACTATCCATTCTATGGTCCATGCTAAAATTGAAGTCTCCGGCCAATACTAATTTGCCTTGCTTAAATTCCATTAAGACTTTTAATATATCTATCAGATATTTTTTGGGGTTTGTATTGGGACAGTAAACATTAGCGAGTGTATGTTTTACTCCCTGTATGGAGCCTGTAAGAAAAAGGAAGCGCCCCTCAGGGTCTACTTTTCTTTGTTCTATTAGAAAACGTAGATTTTTCCCTATTCCGATGGCCACCCCTTTGGCCTTTCTTATTGGTGAGTCTCCATAGTACCATGTTGGTATACTTCTGGAATAAATTTTTATATTTGAATTTTGAGTGATGTGTGTCTCCTGCAGGAATATTATTTCCGCGTTGCTTTTATCTAGTTCTCGAAGAATTATGTTTCTCTTCCCTGGGGAGTTCAATCCTTGGACATTATAAGACAGAATTTTTATGCTATTCATATTTTCCATTTTTTTCTTTTCCCGTCTCTCCTCTCTTCTCCAACCCCACGCGTCCTCCCCAAGCCCCCCCCCCCGGTCCAATTAAAGGGCCGGGGGGAGGGACCTCCGGGCCGACCCGCAGGGTCTCCACAGCCTTGTTTCGAGGTAACTGAGCATAGTAGTAACCTGTGTAAACCAGCTCTCTCCCTCCCTTTCCCCCCCGTCCCCCCCAAACCCCCTCACCCTCCCCCCTCTCCACCTCCCTCCCTCCCTGGTGAGGGTGCTTTGACCCCATGGTCTCTAGAGCAGAGAGCACTTTTGTTTTATGGGGCTCAATTCTGCCCCCACTGCTCTACTAGGTCTGAAGCGGAAATCTGTAAGACGCTCTGAGCCCCTCTCTACTCTACTCAGAGAGGGTAACCCCCTGACCACACCGTGAATCCCTATCTCCCCCTCTTGCCTCTGGTTTATTTTATTTATTTGTTATCTCTTGTCTTAAATCAACAAAATGTATTCAGCTGCAGGACATATCCCATGACTATCTATTCAGCTGCTAATTGACGGAATAGCCAATTACCCCCCTTTCAGGTGGACTAAACAATAATTTCTCCACCTGAACAAACAAAAATAAAATGGATGACTAAACAACTACCAAAAATATTTAAAAAACTGAAAAAACTTAATAACAAAAGAAATTAAAATTCTGGCCATTATCACACAAAAACAACATGACAAGACAACCACCATAAGACAATGACAAACACTCAACTTTTAACTAAAGACATCCATGGATTTTCCTCCTGAGAAGAGTAAGTGCTCATTTCCATCTGAAAGACATTTAGTTAATGGGAAAAACAAAAAAACAAAACATCTGTACCTCATCACAACATTTGTAACTTCACTTGTAACACTTGAAACCCTTAATGCCTAACTATTGTTTATCTTATTTTTTCATTGTTTGCAAACAATTACTAATTAATGAGCTCATGGTACCATTTGATAATCGATTATGCCTTTACCATAACCTAACCCCTGTTTTGCTAAATGTGCCCACTGTTGTTCTCTCTTTGAAGAACCTGTAAACAAACACAGACATTAGTATCCAAACCAGTTTTATCTTCTTCCAAGGTCTCTGAAAAAGGAACACAAAGACGGTGATTACACACAATTATCATGACAATTGGCTTTTCAAGTCCCCCAAGCCTTTTCCCATTAATTGTAATGTAGGGGAACATTTGCTATGTATAAGCTTTAGATGTGAGCGTCGTATTTAAATAAAATATGGCAAGGAGCATCCATGCAGCTCACTAAGTGCTGCTAACATTGTTTCCCCCAGTGCTACATTTGAATAACCATGCGGCTACCTCCATTTTGACTTTACGTAACTGTTCTCCATACTGATGATTTTCAGTCTGTAGTCTCCGCATTTGGGTCTTTTTTTTTTTTATTCAAGAAAAAGATTTTATTGAAAAAACAAGTACATACAGTCCAAGAAGACCACAATTACATTATTCATAATAGCATAAACAGACGTAGTTCCAGAGATATAGTCAAGCCTATACAATAATGTAATACAATTCCCACTATTAAAGAGTATAAAAAGAAACAAAATTACTGTATCTGCTTCTTTCCAAATTCCATCCCTCTGTCTGCAACCAACCGGAGCGCTAGCTCCATTCAAGTCTAATGCAGGGTACACAATACCATCAGCCATTATTAAAGCGCAATAATGTATCCATGACCAGGTCCTCTGGGGCAAGCCCAGGAGTGCCTAGCCAAGGATCCCAGAGTTTCTCAAATTTCCTTGAACATCCCCTATGTTGGTATATAATTTTCTCCATTCTCAATAGATTACCTAGAGCAGTAATCCATTCCTTGACTGAGGGGGGCGTTTCTTATTTCCAGTGTACCATAATTAACTTACGGGCCACAAAAAGGGCTCTAGATAGACCTTCTCTAACATGAGGTTCCCACTCCAGTTCATCTAACACATTCAGAATACAGTGTCTGGGATCCAACGAGATTGAGACCCCAAACACTGCGCCCAGCGTGTCCACCACCCCCCTCCAGTACACATGTAATCTGGGACATCTCCACAACATATGTATTAAATCTCCATGATCTCTCTTACATCTAGTACAGGTTGGGGTGGAAAGAAGTCCCATATTATGTAGTCTATGAGGTGTATAATAGGTTCTCAAGAGTGTATATAATTGCGTTAGTCTTTGCGTTACATTCAGTGAGCATATGGAAACTGACTGCATGACCTCCTCCCATTGATCTTCATCCAAAGGCCCAACATCCAGCTCCCATTTTCCTTTCACTGTCAAAGGGTGTTTTAGAAGGTATTTGTGAAGTAAGGTGCCATAGCTCTGGGAAATTAATCCTTTAGAGGTCTCCGCCCTTTTAAGCAGATCGACCAATGGGTTTGAATTAATATGCCAGTCAGAGGTTTTTGGCTGTGCTTCAAATGCATGCCTAAGTTGCATATAATAAAAAAGCATGGAGGCCGGAATTCTATATAGGTCCCTCAAATTATCAAAGGAACGCAATTTTCCCTCACTTATGATTTGCTTTAAGTAAAGAATGCCAAACCTCTTCCACCCCTCCGCATGTTGTAATTTAGCAAGTTCTGGATAGGATTCATTTCCCCATATAGGACTATATTCACCAATACCTGTCGCCTCCTGAATATACTTAGTTTTATTCCATATTTTTTGTATGAGGGCATAAGTGGGAAAACATTTCTGAGGCTTGCTAAAAGCTGAGGCCTCTAAAGCCATGGGAACTGACTTACCCCCTACCGTGTGTAGCATTATATACTCTGAAGCGCTAGGGGTTCTGGCTGTAGACTCCCCCTCCATGGCCATGGTACCTATCAAATGTTGCATTTGCGAAGACAAATAATAAAGCCATGGATTCGGTAATGCAAGGCCACCTTCATCTTTAGGGCGTTGTAAATTTTCTAGTTTTATCCTAGGTGGGCGGTTCTTCCATATCAATTCATGAAAAATGGCATTAAAGTGGTGTTCCGGCCAAAATTATACTTTTTAAATAAAAATACCCATATAATACACAAGCTTAATGTATTCTAGTAAAGTTAGTCTGTAAACTAAGGTCTGTTTTGTTTGTTTATAGCAGTAGTTTGTTATTTTATAAACTTACAGCAGGCCGTGGCCATCTTAAGTGTGGGCATCTGAAGCCAGACTGTATTTCTTCCTGGATCTCATCCTTGCAGATCTCGCACATGCTCAGTGCAGTACAAGCAGTGTAATAGGTTTCAGGTCAGGTTTCCATAGCAACGGCAGTGTCAGAGGAGGTTGCCGCCCCTTCCCAGAAGACATTGCAAACAGGAAATGATGCGATGAGCAACGGCTAGGGAGGAGGAAGTGAAAAATGAATACAGCAGATATACAGTAGCTGCTGAGAAAAAAAATTTAAAAGTATCCAATTCGTTTGCAGTGCACAGTTTAGTGAGGGATGCTGAAGAGTTGTAAAAGTGGGTGGAACTCCACTTTAACTATCCTGAATATCTTAAGTGGAATGACTACCAGTGAATTGTGTAGTATGTATAACAGTTGAGGCATTAGAATAATTTTAATTAGATTCACCTTGCCTGCAACCGACATACACAGAGCATTCCAGGTTTTGACCCGTAAGCGAAATCGAGCTAACAGTGGGGAAATGTTCAGCTGACTATATTCCCTAATCTTAGGAGACTAAACAAGTAACAAGGCGCAATATGCAGATACCTTACAATATAGTACCTAATAGTCCAGGAATGTGGGTGTACAGATGTGTACACTGGTAATATAAAACCGCAGTCTCAGTCAGGGCAGCCACCAAGAAACCAAAAGCGAGTTCCAATAGCTAAAAAAAGACAAAGAATAGGGGCGCCTCTGAGAAATTATCATAAACACTTTATTTTAAATAAAATATCCACTCACATGAAAGTAGGAGAAGGCATGTACAGGAGCGTGGTGAAGGCTGGAGGGCTGAAAAACACAGGGCTGCAGGTAGAAGCTGTATCAGTGTAGCTGGAGCACAATCCAATCCAGGCAAGCAGGGGTGCAGATGACTGAGCACATACACACACAGGTGTAATGCAATGTCCCTGGAGGATGGTATCAGTAGTCCAGTGGAAAAGGAAGGAATCAGTCCAATAATAGCATGAATATCTGTGGAAAGGAGGAGAGAGACGTCTGGCTGGATGGCAGGGCTGCGCTGTATCTCCAGCGATCGTACTGTCCCTGTGTGGTGAGGGAAGAGACACGGCCGTGTATGTGAGATGGAAACGAGGCTTGGAAAGCAGACACAGGCCGGTGCCGAGCCGTGACGTCATCAACATGCGACGCGTTTCTGAAATTGCTAGCTATAGATGGATGGAATAGCCGCATTCCTTTTTCAAGCATGGATACACAATACATGGAGGGGTTAAATATAGGCGGACCGAGGGGCGGAACCAAAAACATGAATGGAGACACAGGCTAATGAAGAGGGGAAGGGGAGGAACTAAGGAAGACAGGAAATGGGGCAGAAAACTGTGAAAACAGGAAATGGGGCAGAAAACAGGAAATGGGGCTGAAAACAGGAAATGGGGCAGAAAACAGGAAATGGGGCAGAAAATGGGACAGAAAACTGTGAAAACAGGAAATGGGGCAGAAAACAGGAAATGGGGCAGAAAATGGGACAGAAAACTGTGTGTATAAGAAATACAATTTAAAAATGGTAAAGAATAATGGAGAAAATATTTTTTGAAAAATAAATAAATAAAAAATGATGAAAGAATGACAAACTAAAAGTAGATGTAAATATATGAATATTGTAAATAATATAAATAAATATGTAAATAAAAAATAAATAAATAAATAAAAATAAAAATAAAAATGAATCTATGGTCAGGGAATAAAAATAGAAAATTAATTAATTAAATAACAGACACTATGTGACAAGAGAGATATATGATAAATATGGGAAAAAAAAAAAAAGTATGCTAGAAAATAAAAAACTATAGAAATAAATATACATGTATAAATATAATGAATGGATATAAATGGATGTAAATATAATAGATAGATATAAATGAATGTATGATTGGAGAATGTAGAAAAAACAAAATATTATAAAAAATCATGTAATGGAAGAGTTATATAATATATGAAATTAGGGATATAAGCTGGATGCCATATTGGAGAAAAAGAGACGGAGTATATGTGCACATATACATACGATTGATAGCGAGAGGGAAAAAAGGGGGGGAAGAAGAGGAAGGGAAAGGGGGGAGGAGAGGAAGGGAAAGGGGGGGGCAAAGGGAAAAGAAGAAAAAGGGGGGAGGGAGGGGGGTTTTTGAAGGGAGGCAAGCATATACATGTATATACACACACACACACACATATTTATAGGTATATATATTTCTGTCATTTTATCACAGGTTTTATCTGCCCACCTGTTTTATATATTTTATTGGGGGTGGCGGGTTCGTTCCAGTAAGTATTGGCAACCCAGGAGGTGAAGTGATGCCTCTTGTGTATGGGTGTGTATGTGCATACTTGTGTATATGCGTGTGTGTATGTGTATATACATGTATATGCTTGCCTCCCTTCAAACCCCCCCCTTCAAAAACCCCCCCTCCCTCCCCCCTTTTTCTTCTTTTCCCTTTGCCCCCCCCTTTCCCTTCCTCTTCCTCCCCCCTTTCCCTTCCTCTTCTTCCCCCCCTTTTTTCCCTCTCGCTATCAATCGTATGTATATGTGCACATATACTCCGTCTCTTTTTCTCCAATATGGCATCCAGCTTATATCCTTAATTTCATATATTATATAACTCTTCCGTTACATGATTTTTTATAATATTTAGTTTTTTCCACATTCTCCAATCATACATTCATTTATATCTATCTATTATATTTACATCCATTTATATCCATTCATTATATTTATACATGTATATTTATTTCTATAGTTTTTTATTTTCTAGCATACCTTTTTTTTTTTTTTTTCCCCATATTTATCATATATCTCTCTTGTCACATAGTGTCTGTTATTTAATTAATTAATTTTCTATTTTTATTCCCTGACCATATATTCATTTTTATTTTTATTTTTTTATTTTTTATTTTTTATTTACATATTTATTTATATTATTTACAATATTCATATATTTACATCTACTTTTAGTTTGTCATTCTTTCATCATCATTTTTTATTTATTTATTTTTCAAAAAATATTTTCTCCATTATTCTTTACCATTTTTAAATTGTATTTCTTATACACACAGTTTTCTGTCCCATTTTCTGCCCCATTTCCTGTTTTCAGCCCCATTTCCTGTTTTCTGCCCCATTTCCTGTTTTCACAGTTTTCTGCCCCATTTCCTGTCTTCCTTAGTTCCTCCCCTTCCCCTCTTCATTAGCCTGTGTCTCCATTCATGTTTTTGGTTCTGCCCCTCGGTCCGCCTATATTAAACCCCTCCATGTATTGTGTATCCATGCTTGAAAAAGGAATGCGGCTATTCCATCCATCTATAGCTAGCAACTTCAGAAACGCGTCGCATGTTGATGACGTCACGGCTCGGTGCTGGCCTGTGTCTGCTTTCCAAGCCTCGTTTCCATCTCACATACACGGCCGTGTCTCTTCCCTCACCACACAGGGACAGTACTATCGCTGGAGATACAGCGCAGCCCTGCCATCCAGCCAGACGTCTCTCTCCTCTTTTCCACAGATATTCATGCTATTATTGGACTGATTCCTTCCTTTTCCACTGGACTACTGATACCATCCTCCAGGGACATTGCATTACACCTGTGTGTGTATGTGCTCAGTCATCTGCACCCCTGCTTGCCTGGATTGGATTGTGCTCCAGCTACACTGATACAGCTTCTACCTGCAGCCCTGTGTTTTTCAGCCCTCCAGCCTTCACCACGCTCCTGTACATGCCTTCTCCTACTTTCATGTGAGTGGATATTTTTTTTTTAAAATAAAGTGTTTATGATAATTTCTCAGAGGCGCCCCTATTCCTTGTCTAATCTTAGGAGAGACCTGTATCCCCAGGTATCTAAAGGAAGCAGATATAGGTATACCCCCAACTTTCTCTTCATTTAATAGTTGTGTATCGTCTATCGGCATTAGGGCTGATTTGGTCCAGTTAATTTTGAGGCCTGAAAATTCCCCAAAACGAGCCACTGTGTCCATTGTATTTTTTAGGGATTGGTCAGTATCACCCAAGAGAATCATGGTATCATCTGCATAAAGCATCACCTTCTCCTGTCTATCTCCATAGCAGAAGCCGGTGATATCTCTGCAATCTCTAATCCGTATTGCCAACGGCTCTATGGCCAGGGCAAACAACAGGGGGGACAAAGGGCACCCCTGCCGTGTACCCCGCCCCAGAGCAAAGGGCAGCGACATTCTACCCGCTTCTCTAATTATCGCCTGAGGGCAATGATACAGCAAATGCACCCAGGAAATGTATATCTCTCCAAAGCCAAATCTCCTCATTACCTCCCATAAGTATGGCCATTCCACGCTGTCAAAGGCTTTCATTGCATCGAGAGAAAGCAACGCCCTCTTACCTTTATTATCCGGTGGGGACTGCATGTTAAGATATAGTCTTCTAAGGTTGATTGCTGTAGATTTATTGGGCATAAATCCCGCCTGATCAGGGTGTATAATTGAGGCAACCGTCTTATTCAACCTGATAGCCAAAACTTTTGCTAATATTTTGATGTCTGACTGCAGTAGGGATATCGGTCTATATGAGGCTGGGTCTACTGGGTCCTTACCTGGTTTCAAAATTAGCACAATGTGGGCCCTAGACATGGAAGGTGGTAGGGTATTATGTTTCCTAGCAGTGAGAAATACATTTAATAGCTTGGGGAGCAATATCTCAGAGTAGGTTTTATAGATTTCCATAGGGATGCCGTCCCCCCCAGGGGCCTTACAGTTAGGGAATTCTGCCACTGCCTCCTGCAACTCGTCCAAAGTCAAAGGGGCGTCTAATTCTTTTCTCTGGAGGTCCGTAAGTTGTGGAAATACAATGCCGTCCAGGTAGTCTGACAACTCCCCGGAGCTACATCCAGAAGAGGAACAGTACAGCTGTTCATAGAATTCCGCCAACGTCTGGAGTATCTGATCCGGGGAGTGTACCAGCCGCCCATCTGCCCCTTTTATGGAACCGATTACTGGAGATCTCTTTTCAGAATTAGCTATTCTAGCTAAAAGGCGTCCCGTCGTTTCCCCCTCCTCAAAAAAAGCAGTCTTAGAGAAAAATCTCTTTTTGTCCGCCGAGGAGGCCAGCAGATGCTCATACGCTGATTGAGCCGACTGCCACGCCTCCCTTGCTGAATCAGTTGGGTCCTGAACATACTTTGCCTCAGGGGAGCAAGCATGGGATTCCAGTGTTTCCCGTAGCGCTTCAGAGTGTTTCTTAATCTGGGTAACCTCATTACTAAGTATTTTCTTAATGTGTGTTTTGAAGCCCTCCCATTCCGCAAGGACAGACAATGAGCCCGGTTGACATGAAAAAAACTTTTTTATGCTACCTTCTAAGTTCTCAGGGGAGGTAAAAAGCTGAAGCCAAAAGGCATTGAATTTCCACGGCACCATAGGGAGAGTGGATTGGTGGGACACAATAAGATTTATTACCATATAGGAATGGTCAGATACACAACGAGGTTTATATGAAATGTCCAACACCGAGGAGAGCATAGTCGGGTTTCCCACTGCCAAATCGATTCTAGATAATGAGCCGTGCGATTTTGAGAAGCAGGAGAACTGTTTAGCAGTGGGATTCCAGTGCCTCCATAGATCCAACCATCCCACCTCCTGTAGTAGTCTAGCCAAAGGAGTTGGCCTATGCGGAGTTGGGGTGCTCGGGCCCGGGTGTTTATCCAAGGCCGGAGCCAACCAACTGTTGAAATCGCCCACTAGCAGCAACGGGAGATCCGGCTTCCCCTCCAGAAATTCCAGGAGGAGCCGGAGTACCCGAGCATTGAACGGGGGAGGAATATACACACAAGCTAGCACACATTTCAAAATACCAATGCGACAATGCAAAAATACAAATCTACCCTCGTGATCTATTTTTGACTCAAATTCCTGGTAGTCCAGGGAGCTGTGTATCACTACACTCACCCCCCGTGAAAAGGAGGTGTGGGTGGAGTGGTACGACCACCCGATCCATCTATACCTCATACAGCTTTTAGAATCAAATTTTAAATGTGTTTCCTGCAAGCAAATAACCGCAGGATAAAACTTTTTCAGACATGAGAAAATCATAGTGCGTTTCAGGGGGGAGTTCATGCCCCTGACATTCCAGGAAATCACTGGGGAACCTGCCATGGCAAAAACACAGTTAGCTGTGAGGGTATGTCATAAGATGGCTTCCTTGCATAGAGACCCCCTAGATCCTGTTGGGAGTAATGGCAGTAGGCTTGAGTTGGATCAAAGAACCATAAGATTAGTGGGAGTAAGTTTCTTGGACTGTAGTAAGAAACAGGTTGTATAAAATAACTTAGCACAATGGTGCCAACAAACAACAGTGCAACTGCACTAAGGTATTTCCTTATGTGATTTGACGCTCTCACTCCTGTGAGAGACCATGCAAAAAAACAAAACAGAATGGATAGCCTGATGAGCCATGCCAACAAGGTAGGCCCGTAGGGCCCAACACGGCCTAAAAGCAGACCAACTAATAGTTCGCACATCTCAAGTTGAGTGATGGGGGGGTTTCACAGTTCAGTTCCTTTCACTGAAGAAATATATAATGTTTCCCGGCAATTGGGTAACTTGGAAAAGGTCAGGTATGTTGGTAGATTGTGGAAAAAGGTATAAAAACAAAAATTAAAAAAAAAAAAAAAAAAGGTATGGTAATGACTTAGCAGCCCAAAAATACAGTAAGGAAGAGGGGGTATGACATCTCAATTTGTAGATAGCGCTCTTAGCATCTGAAAGTGTGACCCGGTCATTCACCCTCCACATCCGCACAGCGACGTCGTAGCGCCTGTTCATTATGGTCTAACCAGGCGGCCGCCTCTCTGGCAGAGTCAAAGAATTGTGCATGTCCTTCCGCAGTTACTCACAGCTTTGCCGGGTACAACATGGCGTATGGCAGTTGCAAAGCTCTGAGGCGCCTCTTCACATCGCTGAACTTAGCTCTATTTCTTTGCACCTCAGCCGAAAAGTCTGGATAGAATGACACTCTTATTCCATTAAACTTCACATTGGCCTGTTCTCTTGCGCATCTTAGCACCGCCTCTCTGTCTCGATAGTGTAACAGTTTGGCCAGCATTGATCTGGGGGGAGCACCTTGCGGGGGAGGTCGCCCCAGCACTCTGTGGGCCCTCTCCACGGTAAAAAATGGGGAAAAAGCTTCACGGCCAAACAACTCAACCAGCCAGCTTTCCACAAACGATGTGGGATCTCTACCCTCTGATTTCTCAGGGAGGCCGACGATACGGACATTGTTTCTGCGCAAACGGTTTTCCGTGTCTTCTGCTCTGTTGTATGTGTCTTGGGCCATGCGGTAAGCTGCCTTTGCTTCTCGCACCAACGGAGGTAACTGCTCCTCCAAATCACTCACTCTGCACTCAACTGCAGCTGCTCTTTCTCTAACTTTTTGCAGGTCTTGTCTAAGTAGAGAAACCTCTTCCCTCAGGCCCCCAAACTGCTCCTTCATGTCAGAGACTGTGGCTGTACACACATTAACAGCTTTCAGGATATCAGCCAGGGTGGGCTGCTCCAGGTTCTCTATTATTTCATCTGATGGTGGGGGGGAGGGAGGATGATTAGTGTCCTCATGCAGCTGCTCAGGCATATTGTCTGTATCAAGGCCCCAGTCAGTTTGTGAAAAAAGGTCTGCAGCTTCCCCATTGCTTGCCGTCCCCCCCCGCGTCCTCCGGGTTCTGTAATTTCTGGGTATAATATGTCATGTCCCTGTATTGTTCCTTACCCGGTCCTTTCAGCTGCTTCTTGCTGGTATTATCCCTGGGCTTGTCTGTCGTTCGCGGCGTGCGCTGTGCTTTGGCTACTGCAGCGGCGGCGGCGCCATCTTGAGAGTCCGGTCCCGCCATCTCTAACGGGCCTCGGCGGGTTTTTGCTTTTGTGCAGAGGGCCGGTGGTGGTTCCGGATGGTAGGGGTTCTCGGAAGCCAGCTGGGGGACCGAAAAAATCAGGATCAGGGGTGCCGGGAAAGGATCAATCTGAGGATCAGGCAGGAGCTGTGAGAAGTGCATCCTCTCACATGCCGGTCTTGGCCACGCCCCTCGCATTTGGGTCTTTAAAGGGAAATGGGTTTGATTACTATGGCCTCCATGCTTTGGGTTGCTACCCCATCGGGCAGAATATACTTCATAATGCCTTGGGGTCGTTTTGGGGTACTGCAATCTTCTTTTGATATCATTATTCGCCGCCCAACAATACTTAGCGATGTGACCCCCCCTTTTACACAAAAAACATTTGAGGGCTGGTCTCTCTGTATAGGCCCTTTCTTGAGCATACGGCATTGGAAACTCACATTGCTGGACATTATTACTACGATTACTATGCTTGGAATAACCAGACTTTACACTTTCATCGTCTGAGGAGTCATCAGAAGTTTTAACTCCTGAATCACTTTCAAGCACAGTTATCGCATTTTTATTTACATCTCCACCATTGATTTCTGTCATAGCAACATCACTTGCAGTAATAAGAGCGTCCGGTTTTTCTGCATGTTTCACTTCTATCTTTGCTGAGCACTGCAGATGTGCAGAGGGTATCTCCACCATTGCACATTCAGCTTTTGCATGTTTGGAAGATAACTCCATTATGGCTGCCTGTGCATCCTGCAATTCTGGGGTTTCCTGCTCCATGCTAGCAATGTTAAGGGCTTTACAAAATCTATGTCCATGCCTATTCCATTTAGAACGTCTAAACTGTCTCTGCCTTCCTGTACCTCTGCTTATTACGGATACACCTGCCTTTGACCCATATTCCCTATCACTGGACTCTTGACAGAAGTCTCGCAGGATATTGACAAAATTTTGGTAGGATCTAGCATTCCTCAGAGCCATTCTAGTGGGATAGCTTACATAACACTTATTGGCCATTGAGTATATGAAACTTGTATCATCCTCCAATAAGTCAGGACAGTTGAACACTTTCGTATACAATGCAAGATACTCACTGCAGAACAAAATTGGGTCATCTCCTCTCCTAAATCTCATTCGTTGTAAATCACTCATACCATTATCATGACTGTCCACAATACGCTGCAACTCTTTCCTCTGCACCTCTGCATCTGCTAAGTTATCATTAACCTGTGCAGACAACTGGCCTGCCAAAGGTCCTGGTAGCCATGCTTTCAGAAGAGAACATGCATCCTCATTACTCAAATGAAATTTAAGGACTAGAGCCTCAAATTTATTGGACAGACTCACTGGTGATTCCAGGGCATTAAATTCACCCAGAATCTGGCACAAAGTAAGTCTCTCTTGGATTGTAATCAAACTGTTATTCTGCTTCGAAGCTATGGGTACAATAGGAGACTGTGTTTCATCACAGCCCTTCTCCTCATTGACTGTGCAGATATTGGCCAATTGGCATGTTCCTTTGTGCTCATTGAGCGATACTATACATTGCTCTTTAGTAAGAAGCTGGGAGTGTGCATTTGCTAACTTTCTTTCTAACGACATAACCAACTCTTCCATCTCTGACAACTTTATTCGCAATGACTCTAAAAGTTTGCTCTTCATATCACAGTCCATGCTGCAGCTCTGAAGCTGTTCTTGTAGCTCACTGTTTCTTTCTGACAAATTGCCTGCTGTAGCCCGCAATTCATCCATCTCACTACTGGAGGCTATTCTAATCTTTAGAAGGTTTTCACTGATTTTCTCTATGTCCTCCCCGAGACGTCTCCTCTCTGCTTCCCACTTCCCCTTCATTTGCTCAGATATAAATTTAATTCTGAGCAACACTGCAATTTCATTTGCCAACCTTTCTTTTTTAACTTTCTTTTTTAGCTGTTTACCCAATCTGCTATTATGTTGCTGACACTGAGACAATAGTACCTTACACTGGCTTTTAAGAGGTTCATCTGCACATGAATGATAATTGGCAGAAGCGTACTTTTTAACATATGTATATACCAGTTCCATTTCACAACCATACAATCCACACAATACACAATTCTATTTGTACTAACGTTCCAACATTGCACTGAGTAATAAACCAAACTCAATTATCGTTAGCTCTTACAACTCACGAAAAAAAAAACTGAATCGCTCTTCTAGCATTCAATATTCTTCATTCATTACCACTTTTACCTGATATCCTTCAAAACCATTAAACTTTTGCATATCCATAGAAAAGACCCACCACACTTACTGTAGCATTATCGGCTGCCTTGTATCTGAGCACTTCTGTTCTGTAGGTTCTATGTGGCTTTTAGGATTACCACACATGCTTTCTGGGGAATATCCATTGATATGCTAATTTGCATCTTAGTCTAAACTGAAGCTCGTATAACCTGTTTTTACCAGAGTTGCTTACAATGCAAAGACAAACAAACACAAAAAAAAAAACTGATACAAAGCCATTTAAACCTAACAGTGACTTGTAGTTCTACAGCCTACACAAGGAACATTCTAAGACACAAGGCAGACTCTCAATCAATGCCTTCCCGTTAGGTTGCAGGCCACATTGATCTCCTATTGGAACAAAGCTATTTCACTCTCACGTGGGTAAAAAAAAAAAAAAAAACTTAAAAAAATTAAAAATTTAAAATAACAATCTATATTTCTCCCACTTTTTCCTCAAAGATGTATGGTAATTCTTGTCAATCTCTAACCAAGGGTGATCAGCCCTTTTACCCGCCAGCACCTTTGTCTGGTTACAGGCCTAAAGCATATTAATGATACAAAAGTTTAACATATCTACATATATCAGCCAAAGATCTCACCAGGGTCTACGTTTCCCTGATGAAATATTTCACAGAATCTTCATGACCATCCAAGCGTGGTTTCAGAATTCGTGAGCCAGCGCCAATCTTGTCCACACTAGAGATGATTTTGAGTTCTGGGTGTAGTTGAGGATTTATGCTTACAGGGACTCAAGACAAAAATACATATTCTCAATGTTAACATATGTTCCCAATGTTACATAGCTTACAATCCGAATATAATATACTAAACAGCATATCTCTACAACATATAACAACAATGAAATATCAAAGATACTTATCACACATGGTTTCATCTGCTGGTTCTGGATGATGAAGGGGGTCTGGGCCACATGGAATTTAGGTCCAAGCCCTCAGTCAGAGCGAGGTCCCAAGATGGCAGAGGGACACCCTTACGGCAGGCTTCTCAGCAACCAAGAGAAAGAGCAAAAGCCTGTGTGTCCCTTTCATTCAAACATACACGCCCACTCGTAGCCACCCCCATTTGCCTTTTATCCAATATACATTGCCGAGAGGTATCCCTTCAAATGTCTGCCCATTCTCCAGGAAGCATGCTATATTGTCTACCAGGGTCAGCGTCTCTATTAGCCCTGTGTCAAATCTCAATAGACATCTTGGCAACAGTGGTCTCTTTGAAGCTTGTAATCACACATGTCACAGCAGGTGTGCTTGAGCCAAGGCATTGTTCTTCTGATCACAAAGCTTTGATGTGTTTCATTCCTACCTGGCTGTGTCAAACAGGAAGTGAACTACCAGAAGTAAGATATTAGACCATGTCGCTATACAACAGTGCCCGTCAGTGATGGGAAAAACAAAATTGTATAACAGAAACAAAGAAAAACGTATTTTTTCAAAAATTTCGGTCTTTTGTATTTTGTTTAGCAAAAAATTTAAACCGCAGAGGTGATCAAATACCACCAAAAGAAAGCTCTATTTGTGGGAAGAAAATTCTAAAAACTTCATTTGGGTACAGTTTTGCATGACCGCGCAATTGTCATTCAAAGTGCGACACCGCTGAAACCTGAAAATTGTCCTGGGCAGGAAGGGGGGACGTGCCCTGTATTGAAGTGGTAAAGTGCATGTAAAGCCTAACAATGTTTCGTTCTTATATGCTACCTTTTGATGTTACTGTATTTATACTATATTGAAAGCATTTTGTTATATCTGTGTAATAAGAGCAACAAAATACCTGTTTATCCTGCCAGAAATTCACAGCTGTCATGTGCACTTTGCAATTTTTTTTTACCCTGGAGAATAAAATGGTGGTGGATGCATTTTTTTATGTTGCACAATTTTTGTGCAGTTATTTATCAAACACATATTTTTAGGAAAAAACACACTAAAATGATTTCGAGTGCACACAAACACAAAACCCAATTTTTCAGTACAATATAAAAGATGGAGTTTCATCAAGAAAAGAGATACCAAACATGTCGGGCTATAAAATTGCACACGCCTGTAGAATTGCAGAAAACTACAGTATTCAAAATTCTCCAAAGGTGGCTCTTTAAAACCTTCACAGGTTATCAGTTTAGAGTTAACCATGAATTATGGCAATATAATTATTACTTTTACTCCGATGTTTGTGACCATAACTCACATTTGTGGCGCAATTGATGTTTACATACACATGCTTGTCCTATGCTGCGCTTTTCAAGTTGGGTGTGTGAGGGGGTGATGGGGGTGCTTAAAATGAACATTTTAATGTATTTTATGTATTTATATTTTTTCTTTATCTATCACAAGGATGCTAACAAGTTTCCACATTTGTGATAGCATGGGCAGGGGACAGGTATTCTTTATGGAGACAGCTGGGTTGATTTACTAAATGCAAATAGACTGTGCACGCTGCAAGAGCAGTTGCTCCATCAATGTAAATGATGGGAAGCTCTGCTGAATTCTATCATCCAATCACATGCAAGCAAAATTGTTATTATTTTTTTATTTTCCTTGTATATGATTGGGTATTCTTTGCAAAGTGAAGCTTTACCTCATTTACTAAGCTCTGGAGTAACTGCACTTGCAGAGTGCACAGTCTTTTTGCCTTTAGTAAATCAACCCCTTTGTGTCCCCTGCCCTCCAATACTGCTATTCAAACACAGATTGTGTTTGAATAGCTGCATCCTCTGGCTACATTAGCCAAGGAATAACAGCTGTGATCCTGGAAGTGACCTAATACACACAGCTTCCGGGTTCATTAGTTGCAGGATGGATCAAGGAATTGATGTTCCCTCCTGTTTTTTCTGGGGAAGCTATTTGCTGTGGTTCTGGGGTCCTTGGAGGAACAGGAATGCCCGGGAACCATCACAGGTGATGACAACAGGAGGTGTCGTTTTTGAGAGCTCCATAAAAGTGATCAGGCATTTTTAGAGCCGCCTGATCACTTTTATCAGAAAGCCTTTCGCTGGCTCTTAAAGTCGGTACCAAGGTCTCAACTTGATTGAAAACGGTATTAAACCCAAAAGCAAACACTTATTATATTCTATTATATATTATATTGCAGCTTACCAAATCTCAGACGTGAATACTGCATTAGTTTTCTTTTTTAGGCTTTCTTTCCCTTTTTTTCACCTGGTGATACAGCCAGTAAGTTTGTTGTTTTTTAACACAACAAGCTCTCTTGCAGATGTAACAGTTAGAGGGTTGAGTCACACCATTTACCACTGACAGGGGTGCTTACTATGATCAGCTTATACAGTTGTGCTCATAAGTTTACATACCCTTGGCAGAATTTATGATTTCTTGGCCATTTTTCAGAGAATATGAATGATAACACAAAAACTTTTCTTTCACTCATGATTAGTGTTTGGCTGAAGCCATTTATTATCAACCAACTGTGTTTACTCTTTTTAAATCATAATGACAACAGAAACTACCCACATTACCCTGATCAAAAGTTTACATACCCCAGTTCCTAATACCGTGTATTGCCCCCTTTAACATCAATGACAGCATGAAGTCTTTTGTGGTATTTGTGGATGAGGCTCTTTATCTTCTCAGATGGTAAAGCTGCCCATTCCTCTTGGCAAAAAGCCTCCAGTTCCTGTAAATTCTTGGGCTGTCTTGCATGAACTGCACGTTTGAGATCTCCCCACAGTGGCTCAATTATATTAGTGAGATGGCCACTCCAGAACCTTCACTTTATTCTACTGTAGCTAATGACAGGTCGACTTGGCCTTGTGTTTTGGATCATTGTCATGTTGAAATGTCCAAGTACGTCCCATGCGCAGCTTCCTGGCTGATGAATGCAAATGTTCCTCCAGTATTTTTTGATAACATACTGCATTCATCTTGCCATCAATTTTGACCAAATTTCCTGTGCCTTTGTAGCTCACACATTCCCAAAACATCAGCAATCCACCTCCATGTTTCACAGTAGGAATGGTGTACCTTTCACCATAGGCCTTGTTGACTCCTCTCCAAATGTAGCGTTTATGGTTGTGGCCACAAAGCTCAATTTTGGTCTCATCACTCCAAATGACTTTGTGCCAGAAGATTTGAGGCTTGTCTCTGTGCTGTTTGGCGTATTGTAAACGGGATACTTTGTGGCATTTGCGTAGTAATGGCTTTCTTCTGGCGACTCGACCATGCAACCCATCTTTCTTCAAGTGCCTCCTTATTGTGCATCTTGAAACAGCCACACCACATATTTTCAGAGAGTCCTGTATCTCACCTGAAGTTATTTGTGGGTTTTTCTTTGCATCCCGAACAATTTTCCTGGCAGTTGTGGCTGAAATTTTAGTTGGTCTACCTGACCGTGGTTTGGTTTGAACACTGCTGATTGGCATTCTCAATTCCTTGGATATCTTTTTCAAATCCCTTTACTGTTTTATACAGTTCAACTACATTTTCCCGCAGATCCTTTGACAATTCTTTTGCTTTCCCCATGACTCAGAATCCAGAAACGTCAGTGCAGCACTGGATGAAGGATGCAAGGGTCTGTCAGGAGTCCAGAAACTCATTGACCTTTTATACACACTAATTACAAGCAAACAGATCACAGGTGAGGATGGTTACCTTTAATAGCCATTCAAACCCCTTTGTGTCAAATTGTGTGCATGTTATCAGGCCAAAATCACCAGGGTATGTAAACTTTTGATTAGGGTCATTTGGCTAGTTTCTGTTGCCATTATCATTTAAAAAGAGTAAACACAGTTGATTGATAATAAATGGCTTCAGCCAAACACTAACCATGAATGAAAGAAGGGTTTTTGTGTTATCATTCATATTCTCTTAAAAATGGCCAAGAAATCATAAATTCTGCCAGGGTATGTAATAAACTTATGAGCACAACTGTATTTAATAATATAAAACCTTTATCCCAAAAGGGAAAAAAACTGTTCCTGTAACTGCTTATAAAGTATTAGCTGGATTTTGGCTTCAATTTGTTAGTGTATCTACAGTAATCTGCTAGTACAGTGGTTCTCAACTCCAGTCCTCGGGACCCACCAACAGGCCAGATTTTAAGTATTACCTTGGGGAGTTGCAGACTAGAATCCTGCAATCACTGAGCAGCAAGTGATATCACCTGTGATGTATTTCAGCTATCTTGCAAACCTGGCCTGTTGGGGGGCCCTGAGGACTGGAGTTGAGAACCACTGTGCTAGTACATCTAACACGCCCCTCCCCCCACACTGACAATGCTACTGTCCAAAGATGCCCTCTGCGCTCTTTCGTCTAGAATGGGAGCACTCGAATACAGAAGGTGTGTTACTGGCCAAATCGCCAGGTGAGAACAGAGGGAAAAAAGTCTAAAAAAAAGATAACGAATGCAGCCACCACATCTAATGATTGGTAAGCTGAAATATAATACATTTTATGTTTTGGGTTAATTTCAAGACCTCCCAACTGGAAAAAAATTTTCAGCAGCCGCTGTTCTTTTCGATAAAAGTGATCCAAGAGGCTAATTAGCCGCTACATCACTTTTAGAAGTGGCGTGGTGGGTCGGGCTTACCTGGTTCATTGGCAAGCCCAAGAACCGATCTGGCAGTTGCGGCAGCTGGCCATAAGGATTAGCAGAGGATAGATGGCCTCAGCTCAACTCTGTGACCTGGGAGGCCGGGAGCGACACCATGACATCACTTCTGGTTCACGGCCAATGTAAACAACACCATTTTTTTTAAAGCATTAGATTAATGTTTTTTGTGCCCAGTGTACAGTGCCCAGCAGTGATGCCAGTAAGTGCCCAGAAGTGATGTCAATCTGTGCCCATCAGTGATGCCAGTTTGTGCTTAGCAGTGATGCCAATCAGTGCCCATCAATGATTCAAGTCAGTGCTGCCTTTCATTGTCTGCTCATCAGTGCTGCCCATTAGTGTCCATCAGTCCCGCCTATCTGTGCCGCCTATCATTGCCCATAAGTGCCGCCGATCAGTGCCCATCAGTGCCACCTACCAGTGCCCATCACTGCCGCCTATCAATGCTGCATATCAGTGCCGCCTATCAGTGCCCATCAGTGCTGCATATTAGTGCCTCCTCATCAGAGCCACCTCATCGGTGCCCTTCAGTGCCCTCTCATCAGTGCCTATCAGTGCACATCAGTGAAGGAGAAAATGCACTTACGGTCTTTACAAAAATTTCTGACAGAAGCTTTCATTTTTGGTCTTTTTTTTTTTATTTACCAAAAAATAAAAACCACAGTTGTGATTAAATACCACCAAAAGAAACCTCTAGTTTTGTGAAGAAAATGATAAAAGTTTAATTTGGGTACAGTGTTACATGACCGCGCATTACATTACTTATGTACAAAATTTACTGACAGAAACTAACAAAACCTTTTTTTTTTCCAAAATTTTTGGTCTTTTTTTTTTTTAGGAAATAAAAAACCCCAGCAGTGATTAAATACCACCAAAAGAAAGCTCTATTTTATGAAAAAATTGATAACAATTTCACATGGTTACAGTGTAGCATGACTGCACAATTGTCATTCAAAGTGTGACAGCGCTGAAAGCTGAAAATTGGCCTGGTAAAAATGCCCAGTATTTGTGCATTTGAAAAACCGCTGAGCAAATACCGTGTGACATAAAAAATTGCAACGCCCGCCATTTTATTCTCTATGGCCTCTGCTAAAAAAAAAATGTAGAATGTTTGAGGGTTCTAAGTAGTTTTCTAGCAAAAAAATACAGATTTTTTTATGTAGGAGAGAAGTGTTAGAATAGGCCTGGTACTTACCACTTTACCCGCTTGTGTTCATGTCAGTTGTAAATGTACCTTAGTTGACAAGTAGTTCATTGAAATCACACATTGTCAGCATCTAAACTGAAGTAATGTATTTGTCCAATTGATCAGGATTTGCAAATCAAAGTGAAGAACCTTGAAGCGGAAAATGAGTCGTGGTTGAGAAAGAACCAAGAATCAGAGCTGCTACTGTATGTATAAGTAAATTATGGCTCTTTGCATATATTGCATACTACTGAATTCTGTTTACTTAATGTGGCATCATACATTTACTTAACCACTTCAGCCCCGGAAGAATTTACCCCCTTCCTGACCAGAGCACTTTTTGCGATTCGGCACTGCGTCGCTTTAACTGACAATTGCGCGGTTGTGCGACGTGGCTCCCAAACAAAATTGACGTCCTTTTTTTCCCACAAATAGAGCTTTCTTTTGGGACCATTTGCATTAATACAGTGATCAATGCTAAAAAATTGCATTGATTACTGTAAAAATGTGACTGGCAGTGAAGGGGTTAACCACTAGGTGGCAGTTTAGGGGTTAAGTGTGTCCTAGGGGCGTGTTTCTAACTGTGGGGGGGGGGGGTGGCTATGTGTGACAGTTCACTGATCGCTGCTCCGATGACAGGGAGCAGAGATCGAGTGACACTGTCACTAGGCAGAACGGGGAGATGCTGTTTACATCGGCATCTCCCCGTTCTTCCTCCCCGTGAGGCGATCGCGGGTATCCCCGTGGCGATCTACCCCACGGGATCCGCGACCCGACTCACGGAGCTTGCCGCGGGCGCGCTGACCGCCTCTTAAAGGGCAACGTACAGGTACGTGATTTTGCCTGTACGTGCCCTTCTGCCGATGTATATCGTCGTGAGGCAGTCGGCAAGCGGTTAATATAATAGTTACATAGTCAGTCTGGTTGAAAAATTATGCCAGACTATCTAGTTCAACCAATAAAGGGGGGAAAACCATACAATGCCATATACACAATCCTTTACTCACATTTGATCCTGAGGAAGGCAAAAAACCCCAGCAGAGCAGGATTCAATCTGCTACAGCAGGGGGAAAAATTCCTTCCTGATCCCCCGAGAGGCAATCGGATTTTCCCTGGATCAACTTTACCTATAAATGTCAGTATCCAGTCATAATATAATATCTCAGATAAATATAGACAGTTTTATGCTCAATAAGCTTGCAACTTGCCAATTACATTTATTTATGAGGGTACTTCTACTATTTTGCTGTCTGTGTCCTGATTAAGGAGATGTTCCATCACTTCCTGTATGGGCGCCGAGACAGAAGGTGTGGAGAAATCTCTTTAATGGAGACACAAACAGCAAATAATACTTAGATGTTCTTACCTTCCCGCAGAGTACTAGAAAAGTGCTTATATTGCCTGTAGCTCCCATGGTAAAGTCTGACAAAAGCTTACACAATTTGCACTCTATCCAAATCTATAGCAACACATTTTGGGTAAAGTGGTTGTAAACCTTGGACATGAAATATGAACAAAGCACATCCTCCTATCATGTATACTTGTCTCAATCCAGAGCACTAATGCTGCGTACACACGAGCGGACTTTATGGCAGACTTTGCTCGGCGGACTTTTCGCTGGACTTTGTCGGCTCCTTGCGCCGGACTTAAAAAGGGACGGACTTGGACATACACGATTACTGCAAAAGTGCGCTGGTTTGGAACGCGGTGACGTACAGCACGTACGATGGGACTATAAGAAGGAAGTTCAAGCCCCACTACGGCACCCTTTGGGCTCCTTCTGCTAATCTCGTGTTTATCTCGTGTTAGTAGAAGTTTGGTTAGAGACGATTCGCGCTTTTCACACTTCAGCTTATTTCAATCGTTTTCTGCGGTTCAGTTTGTGCTTGTAAGGTTTGTATCTGCTTTTCAGTGCGTGTTGGTCAGTTCGTAACCTGCCTGGCAGGCCGTTCTGGTCCACTCGTTCCTGATTTTCAGGTCGTTCTTCATAGGCCTTGCTGTTCTTCAGTGCGTTTGTTATAAGTTTGTTTGTTTGACCAGCCGACCGTTTTGAAGCCATGTCGCATGGACGTACTCGTTTTCGAGTTCGTGCTGCATGGGGACTTGGTGTTAGGGTTAATACTTTGACCCGAGTCCAGTCCATGAACAGGGCGAGGAGGAGTTCATGGATGAAGAATTGGTTGCGCCAGCGTGACCAATTCGCGCATATGCCTTTGCTCCGTGAGATCCATGAGAATAATCCTGTGGATTTCAGGAATTATCTCCGGATGACGGACCCCATTTTTGAGCGTCTGCTGGCTATGCTGACCCCCTATATCAGCAGGCAGGATACCTGCATGAGGCAAGCCATCAGTGCGGAGCAGAGGCTAGTTGCCACTTTACGTTACTTGGCGACTGGGAGAAGTCTTCAGGACTTGAAGTTCTCGACAGGCATCTCCCCCCAGGCTCTGGGGATCATAATCCCAGAGACTTGTTCTGCCATCATTCAGGTCCTGCAGAAGGACTATATGAAGGTAAGTTTTATCCTTTAACATTACATGATATGTATTAAATGTTTGCTAATGTATAGTCTAAATGTCCTCCTTACCTAATTACCATGCTTGTAATATGCTGTGAATGTCCCCTTTATCTTCATGCATGCCTGTTTTTGGACATTAATCATTTATTGCCCTACATGCATATTTACATTCAATAACCTCCCCACCATGCAATCCTGGGTCCATTTATATCTGTAGCCTATAGTCCCTTGAACAATGTATATTGTCAGCTCCATTGTACTGTTTGACCCTCCCCCACCCCCTCAAATGTTTGAAACTGTCAAGTGTGTTTATTAACCTAATTAGTACCCCTCCCCCACCCCCTCAAATGTTTGAAACTGTCAGGTGTGTTTTTGACCCTAATTAGTACCCCTCCCCCACCCCCTCAAATGTTTGAAACTGTCAGGTGTGTTTATTAACCTAATTAGTACCCTTCCCCCACCTCCTTAAATGTTTGAAACTGTCAGGTGTGTTTATTAACCTAATTAGTACCCCTCCCCCACCCCCTCAAATGTTTGAAACTGTCAGGTGTGTTTATTAACCTAATTAGTACCCCTCCCCACCCCCTCAAATGTTTAAAACTGTCAGGTGTGTTTATTAACCTCTTTAGTGGCCCTCCCCCACCCCCTCAAATGTTTGAAACTGTCAGGTGTGTTTATTAACCTAATTAGTACCCCTCCCCCACCCCCTCAAATGTTTGAAACGGTCAGGTGTGTTTTTGACCCTAATTAGTACCCCTCCCCCACCCCCTCAAATGTTTGAAACTGTCAGGTGTGTTTATTAACCTAATTAGTACCCCTCCCCCCACATTCAAATTGATCAATGGGCCATCAGAGGGGTGTGATTAATCT
>JBBHAA010000784.1:1532500-1537500 GCA_037953035.1 Aquarana catesbeiana | reverse complement strand
CTGTGTGCCAGTTTATGAAGCGGTGTAGATCGCTTCACCTTTGGAGGAGTGAAGTGATCTACAAATGCTTCAAATAGTGGAGAACGTCCCCTGATACTGGAATCTCGTGAGACTTTACGAGATTACAGCACCAGATGTCAGTTTATCAAGCAGTGATAAATTATCACTGCTCAACGGCGTGGATTAATGTTAATAAAATAATGTGTCCCCCTACATTATACACATATGTATACACACACACACACTATATATACATGTATATACACACACATGATATATATATACATATACACATTATATGTATATATGTATAAATATGTATACACATAAATATGACAGGGGGACATGCTTACAGTGTTGGGGGGTCTGAACGAGGCATAAGGAAGTTAAAAATCTTCCTCCTTCCCCCTCAGATCCCCCCAGATTTCCTCTTCACTCCCCGATTCACCACCTCTGAGCTGGTGAACCTGGGAGTGTGAATTCTGACACAGATCGCCAGTGAAGCGGTGAGATCACCGCTTCATAAACTGGCCATTACTGTGTCATTCTGGTGTCCGTTTATGAAGCAGTGATCAGCGGTGATCCCGAGGATCACCGCTGATCACAGTCCATAAACAGTTTATGAAACAGTGATAATCGGGGGAGAACATGTTTGAACTTGTTCTCCCGCCGATTATCTCTACACACGGAGAATCCTCATTGAATGACACAGAAAGGGCCAGTTTATGAAGCGGTGATCTCACCGCTTCACTGGCGATCTGTGTCAGAATTCACACTCCCAGGTTCACCAGTTCAGAGGTGGTGAATCGGGGAGTGAAGAGGAAATCTGGGGGGATCTGAGGGGGAAGGAGGAAGATTTTTAACTTCCTTATGCCTCGTTCAGACCCCCCAACACTGTAAGCATGTCCCCCTGTCATATTTATGTGTATACATATTTATACATATATACATATAATGTGTATATGTATATATATATCATGTGTGTGTATATACATGTATATATAGTGTGTGTGTGTGTATACATATGTGTATAATGTAGGGGGACACATTATTTTATTAACATTAATCCACGCCGTTGAGCGGTGATAATTTATCACTGCTTGATAAACTGACATCTGGTGCTGTAATCTCGTAAAGTCTCACGAGATTCCAGTATCAGGGGACGTTCTCCACTGTTTGAAGCATTTGTAGATCACTTCACTCCTCCAAAGGTGAAGCGATCTACACCGCTTCATAAACTGGCACACAGAGGAGAAGATTCTTCACTGTGAATGCCGGAGAACGAAGCAGTGAATAGATTTCACTGCTTCATAAACGGACACCTCAATGAGGATTCTCCGTGTGTAGAGATAATCGGCGGGAGAACAAGTTCAAACATGTTCTCCCCCGATTATCACTGTTTCATAAACTGTTTATGGACTGTGATCAGCGGCGATCCTCGGGATCACCGCTGATCACTGCTTCATAAACGGACACCTAAATCAGGAACAGACACTGCTCATTTCGGGTCTGTTTTTTTGTGAGTTTTCTTTGCAGTAAAAAAAAAATACAAAGCTTTCCAAAAGTCATTTTTATGGCAGCAATATAAAGTTTCCAAAGTGAGAACCCCCGCTGTGAACTCACTTCATTTTACTTCTAAAGAATGCAATGGGGGGATATGAACAGTTCCTGCCTGTGTACAGTTCACAGTGTTTGGTTGTAAAAAGAGGGGGAAATGCCGCTTGTTTTAGTTGTTTTGTTTGTTTGTTTTTTCCTTTTCTTTTTTTTTTTTTTTCTGATATGTGTAAAGTTCATTGGAAGTTTGGCCATATTTGTACACTTTGCTGATCTTAAGGCGCAATACAACTTACAATGACCTCTAAAATAAGTTCCTAATTTTTGTTACATAGGTGAGTTTATTGCATACGAAGACTTCAAATCATTAATAGTAACATCTGATGCAAGTAACAGATGAAACAAAAAAAGAAATTCTCACACTTTAAACCTTCCATCGAAACACTTTGTCGCCCTCTATATTTTTTGTTGCCCACTAGACACATTTCTGTACAGTAGACCGGCGCCACATTTCAACCAACGAAAATATAATTCTTTTAACTTGTACTTTTTTTTCCATATCATTACTATGAAACCCTAAGGACCGAAAGCTTTCCATCGACTCGTTTTACCCGTTCAGTTCGATATTGTTCAGTTTGTCGCGGTGTAGGGAAGCTGTCGGAGGACCAGATGGGGGAAAATAGGGCGAAGAGTTCTCTTTGAAATGTACTTAATATAGCAATTAATCCAACAAAAGAGTCTTCTTATAGGTGTATGTGAAAAACAACAGAAGTACCCCTGTAATGATAAAAAAAAGGTGGAAAAAACACAAATTTATTTTACATTCAGATGACCCAGCGACATAAGAATAATGACAACAACAAGGTAATATAATAATAGTAAAAATAATAGTAGGAGTAGTAGGAATAATAATAATATTAGCAATAACAAAATAACAATAGTATAAATATTAATGATGATAATAATAATAGTAATAATATTAGCAAAAATAATAATAATAATAATACTATTAAAAATAATAATAGAAGTAGTAGGAATAATAATATTAGCAATTATAATAATAATAGTAATAATATTAGCAGTAATTATAATATTAATAGTAATATTAAAAATAATAAGGACGAATTTTATTTTACACTCAAATAACCTAACGACAGAATAGCAAAAACAACTACGGAAATAGCAATAGTAGTAACAATATAAATAACATTATAAAGATGTATATCCAAATAGATGGATATATAAACAATGGATGGATTAATAGATAGATAGATAGATAGATAGATAGATAGATAGATAGATAGATAGATAGATAGATAGATAGATAGATAGATAGATGTATAAATATATTTAGTGCTTTACACTACATATGCAGTGTACACTATATGCCATGGTGTGTATATTGTGCACATACACACATGCAACATATAAGAGTGTGTATATTTTTTTATCATGTACTTTTGAAAATACTTTAAAAAAAAAAAGGTGAATGCTAACTTTCACCTTTTTTTATATTGTTAAATTCAACGCCTCATTTTTTAGAGTGTACCTGTCTATAGACAATCACACTCTTTCTCCTATTCGCTCCTTTTTGACATCCCCATCCACTAGCTGCCAGTATTTACTTTTCCCACATATAAATATTTCAGCATTGCCCTCTATTCCCTGGAAAATAGGCAATTTTCAGCCCATAAATAAATATGCATGAGTCCCTTTTTTATGTAGATCATTCCAATCAGAGGCAGTCGATAATCCTATAATTCAGCCCTTGACCTGGGAATGAAGCCTGTGTTGCTGTGCTGTAGCTGGCAGCAGCAGTCATCCAATAGGCACATGCGGTCACAGCGATTTTCCAGCATTCTCGGTAGAGGACCGGATCCATATGATCTATGAGCATCCCTGAAATTTTATTTTCTCTGACTCGATACAGTTTGTGTTTTATTTTTGTTTTGTTTTTTGTTTTGTTTTTTTCTGATGTTTTCTCAGCAGTAAGTCACCAAAGGAAACTGGTTCAATTAGTCCTTAGTAGGCAGAGAGTCTGACCAGGAGATCTTTTCATTTATGAAGAAGCCAGTGGTGTTGTGCACATTTATTGATATGTGTAAATAAATAGTTTTGATGCGTTTTGGTGAGGACTATTGGCTGTATTTGTGGAAAGAGGCTGCTGCTTTGATCAGAGGGGTCCCTGGTGGAAGAGAAGCCCCTCTAGGGTGCTATTTCGCAATCTCAGCCGCTCGCTATTGGTCAGTATGTGATCATATGCTTCTATTTCCTTCTGTCCCTCACTGGCACCCGGCCATCCCCCTTCAGCTAAAACCCAATCTCCGATAAACTACTAATAGCTAAACCACTTGGACTATAAAACACAACAAATCATAAAGCCAGGAAGGACTACAGCCTCCTCCCAATGAGTTCCTATTTTGTCAACTCCACTTTCCCGGTAACTCTGCCTGGTGGGCAGGAACCCTTCCTAGGACAGATCCCCCTCTACTCCTCCGGCTATGCGGATTCTTTAAGACACTATTCTGCAGGCTATGGGGCCTCTGGAGTGCAGGAAAAGGGCTATGCTTCCTCTTCTTATTATCAGCAGGCTAATGGAGCCTACAGCCGGACAGGAGCTTGTGACTATGGAGCAGCTGGATTTTATAGGGACAAGGAGGCTTCCTGTACCATGTCCTCCCTGGATGAGCAACCTCAGTACAACCATGAGCAGCGCAAACCGGACTGTGCGCACACCAAGCTGCTCTATGAGGACCAGGACGATGCCAAATGCTCCACACCGGTCTACCCCTGGATGCAGAGGATGAACTCCTGTAACGGTAAGTTGCCTTTTACTTCTCTCTCCTGGTCACTCTACTTCTTCCCCCTACCAGAGCTATATAAAGCGCTCATAAATCACGCAGGCTGCAACCAAACGTGCACGTCTGTTTGATACTATGCCATTGAGGCTCTGCGATTCTTCTACACATGATATGCGACTATTTATTTCACTAGGATTATGCTGAACCAAAACATTACTAAAGAGTTTCCACCCTTCCCAGACATGCTTTTTTATTCTCCCAGTAGTCTCTGTGAGACTTGTATAGTTACATCAGACCGTCCCTCTCTCTTTCTATTCTCTCTCTTCCCCTGTCTTTCTCCCTTTACACCATTTCCTTCCCCTCTCTCTTGCTCTCTTTTTTACACCTCTTTCTCCCCCCTCTCTCTTTCTCTTTACATCTCCCCCCCCCCCCCCCTCTATTTACACCTCTTTCTTCCTCTCTCTCTCTCTCTCTCTCTCTTTACACCTCCCTCTTCCCCCTCTTTCTCTCTTTACATCTCTTTCTTCCCTTCCTCTCTCTTTCTCTCTCTCTTTACACCTCTTTGATCTCATTTCATTTTTTTTTCTCTCTTTACACCTCTTTCTTCCCCCTCTCTTTCATTTTTTTCTGTCTGTCTCTCTCTGT
>JBBHAA010000784.1:1522500-1530000 GCA_037953035.1 Aquarana catesbeiana | reverse complement strand
TCGGCCTGCAGTACTGGAATACTATATATATATATATATATATATATATATATATATATATATATATATATATATATATATATATATATATATATATATATATATATATATATATAGTACGTGTCCCACAATGCACGATTGCATATTTTGTTGTCTATTGTATTTCTATGCCTACTGAAAAAAAAGTAGAAATACTACCTAGAACCTAATTGTGAAATGTTCTATTTTTATTAAGTTGTTTTGTTATTTTTCACTGTGTTTGTGTATATTTTTTTTAATTATTCTGTATATTTGTAGTTCTATTGGGGATGGGCCTATAGTGACAGGACATGACAGCTCTCTATAGTGACGGGAAGCAAAGTGTCCCTTGCAATGGAATATGCATCTGACATGTCCAAAGCGTAGTTCTAGTAGAAGCACAACTAGTTTTATGTCTGTTTTTTGTAGCCCAGCACCCATGGGAATTCAGACTGACCAAACATCCGTTCTCATTAAACACTGGCTTTGTCCCTGCACTTTCCCCCCCTACACTCAAAATGAGAGGTACAGTAATAGAAGGAAGAAAATGACTGTATCAGCTCAGCGTCTGAGCAGCCCTGTAATCTAATTCTCTCCTTGCTCAAAACATGCAGCTTGTCTGGGATATTTTATTAAATGTTGTTGACAATGAATACTTGTGGTTATTTTCTCTGTATATTTAGCATCATGGATTAACATATCATATGTCTTCTGGGAATTAAAGATTGCGTTTCTATAAAGAACAAATGTGCAATGTGCTTCTGTCTTTTTTTTTTGGAACTGCGAAATGAACAGCAGCTAGTCTGACCAATCTGCCTGCTCCTATGCATTGGGTTTGAATTATATGTTATTTTTGGCTATTACCAATGATGGTACTTCATAATTAGATGATCAAATTTTGCAAATCCTCTTTTAAAAGGGGTCAAGTCATCAATCAGTCATTCCTTTCGAACTAGGGAAATATTAATTAAAACTAAGCACAATTCATCCTATATCTAGGCACCTAGTTCAAGAGCAATTTGATGTCTTCTGAGACATTCGGCCACTAAGAAATACATTTGACTTGCTTTAAAGGGAAAAAGGTTCAGATTTGATTCATTGTCGATGTTAAACGGTTCATTGTATGATTGTATGATCGATTTATATATATATGAATGTGTGTGTAAATAATACACATATACATTTATTTACACCACTAACTACTACCACTATATACTATAAGCTTGATGAATAAGAGCTTTCACAGATAGACAGATAGATTCAGAAATTTTTTTTTAAAAAATATAATATAATATAATATATATATATATATATATATATATATATATATATATATATATATATATATATATATATATATATATATATATATATAATTTTTCTCTGAATCCGTCTGTGAAGGTTCTCAGGTTTACCAGGTTATTGTATATAGTAGTATTAGTTAGTCTTAGTTAACTGGACTTGTGTATAATATATACAGAGAGAGAGAGGGAGAAAGAGAGAGAGATTGTTTATGTTATTATTTTTTTTTTCTGAATCTGTCTGTGAAGGTTCTCATATATCCAGGTTATGGTATATGGTAGTTAGTCTTAGTTAACTGGACTTCTGTATATATTAATAGAGAGAGAGAGAGAGAGAGAGAGAGAGAGAGATTGTTTATTTAATTAAAAAAAAAAAATCTTTTTTTTATAGTTTATAGTAGTAGTAGTTAGCCTCAGTTAACTGGACTGGTGTATGAAATATATATATATATATATATATATATATATATATATATATATATATATATATATATATATATAGAGAGAGAGAGAGAGAGAGAGAGAGAGAGAGAGAGAGAGAGAGAGAGAGAGAGAGAGAGAGATTGTATATTTTATTTGACTTTATTTGACTTATTTATTTATTTTTAATTTTCTACTTAATCTGTATGTGGGGTCTCCTTTATCCAGGTTATGGTATATAGTAGTAGTAGTTATTCTTAGTAAACTGAACTTGTGTATAATAGATTGAGAGAGAGAGAGAGAGAGAGAGAGAGAGAGAGAGAGAGAGAGAGAGAGATTGTTTATTTTACTTTATTTTATTTATTTATTTATTTATTACTGAATGAGAAGGTTCTCATTTGTCCAGGTTATGGTATATTGTGGTAGTAGTTATTCTTAGTAAACTGGACTTGTGTTTAAGAGAGAGAGAGAGAGAGAGAGAGAGAGAGAGAGAGAGAGAGAGATTGTTTATTTTATTTTACTTTATTTTATTTATTTATGCATTTATTTAATTTTTTACTGAATCTGTCTGTGAAGGTTCTCATTTATCCGAGTAGTAGTTAGTCTCGGTTAACTGAACTTGTTTTGTATTTTACTGAACCTTTTTCTATAGCCTCCAGCATTGTTTCCAATGCCTATTTTAATACCCATATACCAATGATCTATTTTAGGTTAGAGGTAGAATCCTGGGATCATGATTCCGTTGTCATATCTATAGTTTATCATATCCTATCATATTATTACCATATCATATTAAAAGAACAATTATTTAGATATCACTTAACAAAAAGAACGAAGGGCACCTAATGGGTTCTTTTTCAGGGTGTGTACCCAGCGGCAATTCCCCGAATTTCCGGTAGGTGGCGCGGTCTGCTAACAGGCAGAGCCGGCGTCCCAGGGATTTTTTTTTTTTTTTTTGGAAGCTGTACATCGACTTGGGCCTAACGATTCTCAGATCGTCATTATTTGTAACCATAGAGCATGAATTACCTCTTGAGGTCATCAGTGAGAATTTACGACTGGTCAACAAAAGCACGTGATTTCCAAACGCACCCACACCCCCATATTTGGCCGCATACATAGCTAAAAACCAAGTACAGTTGCATTGCTATAATTCATGAATCCATCATAAATCGTAAGGCACGGGGTGATCCACAAATCAAGCCTCCTAAAAAAAAAATCACCCCAATGAGTTCCTACTTTGTGAACTCGTTCTCAGGGCGCTATTCTAATGGCCCCGACTACCATGTGTTAAATTATGGCAGTGGCGGCAGCAGCAATGTGAACGGATCTTACAGGGAGGCAAGCAGCATGCATCCCACCTCTTATGGCTACAACTACAATGGCATGGACCTGAGCGTCGGCCGGGAAGCCGCTTCTTCCAGCAACCACTATGCGGACAACTCAGGAGGCTTCCCCGGCCAGGAGAGCCGATTCAGAGCCTCCTCCTCCTCCAGCTGTCCCCTCTCCTCCCCAGAGTCCCAGAGCCTTGGAGGAAAGGGTGAGCAGGTCCCCTCCGACCCAGCTACCTCCAGGAGCTTCACAGAGGTGGAAGAGACCAGTGTATCCTCAGAGCCAGAAGAGGGCACCCCAAGAGGAGGCAACACGTCCAGGGCACAGCCGGAGAGCAGCCCCCCAGGAGCACCCAACACAGACGGACAGAGCCCACAGATCTTCCCCTGGATGAGGAAACTGCACATTAATCACGGTACTTCCAGCTTTTTAATTTTAATTTCACAGGGGGGGGTGGGGTGAGATGAGGAAGCTCAGTGTGCCTACTTTCCCCTATCAGAGCCCCTTAGAACACAGGGCAAGGGGACCGACACATGGGTGCTGAAATAAAACCCAACACCGGGTCGGATCATGACATTAGATCAGTGTTTAATGTACTCTAATTGCATAAAGGCTCTATATTTTACAATTCTTGAATACATAGACTGCAATGTGTGAGAAGTATATAGCTCAGGCTGTCTATTTTCCCCACCAGAGCCCCAGAGAGCACAGGGCAATGGGACAGACCCATGGGTGCTGAAATAAAACCTAACTTCAGGTTGGATCATAAAAATAGAACAGTGTTTGGGGTACTCTGATTGTGTACAGAATCATGGATACATAAAATATTGTAGATGAGCAATTTATATCTCAGTAGGTCTACCATTCTTATCAGAGCCCCATAGAACACAGAGCAAAGGGTGCTGAAATAAAACCTAACATCAGGTTGGATCATAAAACAGAACAGTGTTAAATGTACTCTGTATACAGAATCATCATGTCAATCATTGTATAAATAAAAGAATGTAGGTGAGCAATTTGTGTCTCAATAGATCTACCATCCTCTTTAGAGCCCCCATAGAACACAGATCAAAGGCACAGACACATGGGTGCTGAAATAAAACTCAACACAAGGTCGGATCTTAAAATGACAATAGTGTTAATGCACTCTGATTATGTACAGGATCATTATTATACTTAAAATTAATAGATAAAATATAGTGTGTGAAAAATACGTAGCTCAAAATGTCTGCCATCCCTATCAGAGCCCCACAGAACACAGGGCGATGAGACAGACACATGGGTGTTGAAATAAAACCTAACTTTGTCTGTGTACAGAATCATTATGATAATCATTGAATAAATACAATATTGTGTCTACCTGTAAAAAAATAAATAAAACCAAAAAAAAAAAAACAATGTCGTTGATGAGCAATTTGTATGTCAGTGTGTCTACCATCCATATTAGAGCCCCACAGAACACAGGGCAATGGGACAGACACATGGGTGTTGAAATAAAACCCAACTCTGACTGTATACAGAATCATTATGACAATCATTGAATAAATACAATATTGTGTCTACCTGCAAAAAAATAAAAATAAAAATACAATAGTGTAAGTGAGTAGCAATTTGTATGTCACAGTGTGTCTGCCATCCATATCAGAGCCCCATAGACAGAACATTTAAAACAGTACATGGGGCAATGGGGCAGACACATGGGTGTTGAAATAAAACCCAACTCTGTATACAGAATCATTATGACAATCATTGAATAAATACAATATTGTGTCTACCTGTAAAAAAATATTGTAAGTGAGTAGCAATTTGTATGTCAGTGTGTCTACCGTCCCCATCAAAGCCCCATAAAACGCAAGGCCATGGGAAAGACCACATGGGTGCTGAAATAAAACCCAACTGTATACAGGATCATTATGACAATCATAAAATAAATACAGAAAAAATCGTGGATTACAAATGTTTGTGTCTACATTCCTCATAGAACACCGAGCAATTGGACAGACAGGGTGCAGGAATTAAATCAACACCAGGTCTGCCTATAAAAATAGTGACTGTATATGTTGTAGAATCATTATGAAATTCATTGAAAGGATAAAATGTAGTGGATGATATTTAATATATTTCCAAGGCTATAAAATGTGTAAAGTGTAGCTAGCATTGTCGGGAATGAATACAAAGTAATAAAGTGATGGAGCCTGGATGTGGTTTAATTAGACCAAATAAATAGAAAAAAAAAACAAAACAAAAGAGTTTGTAGAGGAAAGGGAAGCTGCGTTCATGGATGAGCAGTCATGTGGGACAAGTGGATGGGGTGAAGGGCAGTTCAGGGAAGGGGAAGTGTGCTCCAGGTGTAGGATGATCAGGATTGTGCCTTTTGTTATTAATCCCCTTGCAATGGTTATCCTCCCCACCATACAGATATGGCAGGTCCTGATGGGAAGCGGGCGAGGACAGCCTACACCCGTTACCAGACGCTGGAGCTGGAGAAAGAATTCCATTTTAATAGGTACCTAACCCGCAGGAGAAGAATTGAGATAGCCCATACCTTGTGTCTGTCCGAGCGCCAGATCAAGATCTGGTTTCAAAATCGAAGAATGAAATGGAAAAAAGATAATAAACTGAAGAGTATGAGCCTGGGAACAGCAGGGAGTGCCTTCCAGCCATGAGAGGGACACCATGCCCAGGACTCCTAGCTCCCAAAACTGGGAACACTTTTTTTTTTGTGGCACTTGCTGTGGGGCACCTCTTGGCATGTCTAGTGTTCTAAGGACACATTTGGTGGCTCCTGATCCAGGATTACACCCCATCTCCTCATCATTTCTAGCTGTGTTCAGTGCTCTCAGTCCTATATGTTCGTGACTGTAAAATACTGCTGCTTTTTATGGACTACATAGCATGTTTATCTGAGCTCTTAAATGTTCTAACTTATTTATAATGGATAATAATGAAAACAGGTGTTGAACAGTTTACATTTTTGTTTTTGGAAATGTGTTTATCAGATTTTTTTCCCTTATGTTCAGGACAGGTGGTCTATGGATGCACTAAAATGCCCGTCTTGAAATGTGTTATTTCAATGTCAGGTCTGTGGTTATGCTCGCAAATTTTTTGCCTTTGCTAATTGTTCTCATACTGCAAGGTTAGACTCATTCTTATGTCATCAATACTTGTTGGGGGGGAGTGATTGACATGTTTTGTCTATTAGAGGTACCTGTTATTGTCTGGCTGCCTGAGGATTTTGCCAATCCGTTTTTTGTACTTGTATTAATGAGAATAATAAAAGGAAAAAAAAAACGTTTCTTCTGATTGTGAAAAAAAGTGTCCCTTGTATCTCTGTTGTCAATGTTTATAATTGTGCTAAAAAAGTGAGTGGGCAATATGTGATAAGGATAATAAGTGGACAATATGATAAAGTGGATAAAGTATACAGTGGATACAATATAAGTATGATAAAGTGGTTAAAGTAAGTGGTCAATATGATAAAGTGGATAAAATATAAGCATAGTGAATAAAGTGTAAAGTGGTCAATATGATAAAGTGGATAAAATATAAGCATAGTGAATAAAGTGTAAAGTGGTCAATATGTTAAAGTGGATAAAGTATAAGTATGATGTAAGTGAAGTGTAAAGTGGTGGTCAATATGTTAAAGTGGATAAACTATAAGTATGATAACGTGTAAAGTGGACAAGTATTACAAAGTAGAGCAAATATAAAAAGTGGAGAAGTATGATATAAGTGGATAAAGTATAAAGTCGACCAAGATATGCTTGATAATAATAAAGACAAAAAAGTTTCTAAAAACTTTCCAAACTCAGCACTTGTGTCCTAACTTTTGAAAAACATCTATTCAAGCCAGTCACATCATAAATAATACATTCTATAAATGATGATGTCTACAGAGACAGAAAAAAAGTGAGGGATAAACACTTACCACACAATGTGCACTGTGTTAGGCCTTCTGGAGGACAGGGCAGGCTACCATCCCAGTCCCCATAGCTATTTTAGCAGAGGCAAACTACACCCAAAGTAGGTATGACATTTACATGTCAAATGGGTACGGTTTTATCTAGAAGTTACATCGTAAAAATGGCCCAGACCTCAGACAGATACCCCTCACTGGCTCTCAAAAGTCACGTGAGCTCCATAAACTTAGGTTTATGGTTTTAGGGAGTTGACAATGTACAATATATTTCACATTCTCCACAATGTTAAGTGACAGTTTAACTGGCTTGTGAGGGACGCAGCCAGTGAGTACACCAGCAGATGAGCTGCTACAGGGAATGGCAGACAGTGCAGGCTTCCTGCTCTCTGTAGAGGACATCAAAAGTAAGTTTTTTCTATATCCTTATCTCTCCTACACCCTAAAGAATGACACATTCTTAACATTTTAATTCACTGGCCAGTAGACCGCCGCATTATAATGAAACATGAT